>JAQPZY010000220.1:0-75222 GCA_029931535.1 Margaritifera margaritifera | reverse complement strand
AGATTAAAGAAACACACGTTGATCTCTTTTCCGGTCTGGCCTGGTATTGGGAAACAAGGCAGAAAAAAGGGGGGGGGGGTAAAAAAATTTTGGATTATTTTGTCCGGGATGACTCCCCACCAAGACTCAGTTGCCGTTATAACAATGTCATCCATCAGGACATGCCCAACTATACCCGTTATATATGTCACCAAGATTAAGTCATAACTTACCATACTGCGATGTAGTCATCTCTCAAACAGACTTATGCCCTGAAGTCTTTCAGTTTGTAGAGGTTAGCAACACTGTTCAGTTCAAAGAGGCATGAGCAGAGGCAGAGTCACACAATTGGAAACGTATTAATTTTTATTGTTATTAACATTCGATACATCACGGTACACGATATGTATTTACTTTTTTATACTATTAAATATGGTGATGTTCCATCACTATGGGTAATCTGAGGGTGCCATTATCCTTCCTAATAACTGGCAGTGAACCTGACAAAGTAAACATGGAATATAGCACTTGTCAGACAGTTTTAGTGTGTAACCTATGCACATTTTAACAGGAAAGTTGCATTTTGCCTTGGAAATCATATAGAACTATCGTGCTTCACAACCCCTGGACAACATGCTATAAACTGCAAAAGAACAAGTTAACAAGTTTCTAAAATGTGAATCAGCGGTTAATTTTGCTTTTTAAATTTGGCAGCTCCCTTTTCAAAAATTTTTTAAAGAATATAATTGGTAGGTATAAGACGTTTTTGAAGATTCAAACTTTTATTTAAAATCTTATGAAGATAACATTATTATATTATCAATGTTTTTTCCGCTTTAAACATATTTTCGTATAGAAATTATCGTATATTAAATTTTCTTTACTGCTTCGATAATTTTCTATCATTAAGGAAGATTGTGCGAATTTAGTTTTTAGGGTATTGGAAACAATTGATCCAAAAATTGCACCTTGCTGACCACAGCCATTATACAATTTTCAACAGTTATCAGATTGCTAGTTTGCCCTGAAAATGTATCATATTTGCTGAGTGAAGTTGAAATATGTGTGGGATGCAAATATAATAGTTAGACTAAAATTTGCCACATAATAATGATCTGATAGAACTCAAGACACACGTTAATACTTCTGGATCAGTACCCTCCAATGTAGTCCCACTCTTTATATAGAATATCGTCCAACAGCCTGATTTCGTGATTATTCTTCAATCGTGCGCCATGTTTCTCGCGACCTAACGCGCTTGTTTCGAGATGAGGTCATCAAACTGTGTCCCCAACGTTTCTTCAAGAGTGACAGCAAGTATTTAATAAGTAAAATCAGACAAAACTGAAATTTAAACAGGTAATTTCATGCATTTAAAAAAGATCTGATATGAAAATCTATATTTTCACTAATGCCTTGTTTGTGTGCGACATTTTGGCCTTGAATTTTGTAATATATGCTAAAGATAGTTCCGCCTGATCACATGTTGGCTTTGTTTACATATTCTTGAACAGGAAAAACCCACTTTGGGAATTTATACAACGGCAAAGCCAATGCAAATAATTGGTTTAAATCATGTGGGGGTTCTTATAACAACGTAAGAAAAATGTACACTGGAAAATGTATATTCACTATGGACTTTTTCGTTTCGGTATTATTTCATCATAAACATATATTCTACATCAAAAGACATTGAATCTACGATAATAAAACGTGTATCCATTCACCAGTGTTTATTTTTATTTCTCTCCTCTCTCTCTCTTCTCCTCTCTCTCTCTCTCTCTCTCTCCTCTCTCTCTTCCTTGTATTTATTTTATATGGTTAAGAACAAGCAACCAGTAATGTAAGTGCAGAAACTGCATATAGAATGAACGGAAAAAATTTCATTTTTAAATTTGATATTTTTCAATAAACACGGAGACGCTATAAACTGATAATATCCATACTTTGGAGTAACTGGCAAATTCCGGTCATATGACACGTGACGTTTTAGTCAGTGTCACGAACCATGGATGCTCTTCCGGAAATACGTAAACTTACACACGCTCGGAAAAACGGTAATTCTGAACTAATGTACATGAATGACAAAAAAGTTTTAACGATGATTAAATGAAGAAGATATAGTTGAACACCTTCTATGGTAATTTGAGTAGATTTCACAATATTATAATGAACGCGTTAAAATTCACGTTAAGGTCACGAAATATGGCCTGTTCGAGGATACATTATCTATTAATCTGGTGGTGATCCTAAGTTTAGATTTAGGTAGTTTTTTGTATTGATTCAAAGGAATTTGTTTATTCTTTAGATTATGAACATTAATGGTATGATTTCCTCTGTGTATTTTGGCTGCAATGCGCAATACGTAATCAGGTTTTGATGCTGCCATTAAAGAGAAATTGGTGACCCATGACACTTTGCCTTTGTTTACAGCTTCAGCCTCTTCAATAATGTCAGATAATCTATGTCAAGAATTCATTGAAAGTTTGTATAGTAAAATACTTTTGATTAGCATTATGGTTTATTTGGATCTCAACACACTGGAAAAGCAAATGTTGAGAATCTACAGGATAGAATAATTGTGTACTGAGTCATGCATGTCGGTCGAAAACGGTCTGCCGCATCCCATTACCATACGTAATATCGGACTAGATCGTACTCACTACTGACTAAAATTTGAATGTATAGGTGTAGAATATAGGAACATATTTTGGCGCCACATGCATCGAAATTTTCTTTGAGAAAGATACATGATACACATATTGTGCTTTTAAGCACGTCTTTCCGATGTGAATTAAGAAGCGATGTACTTGTTATATTATTTTTGGAACTATTAAAGACATAAAAATTAATAATTTTTCTAAGCCAACGTGCAATATATTCTAATTTTGAAAACGATCAATTATGAATAGAATGTCAAACAAAACAAAAAAAAACTACAAAATTAGTATTTCTTTTCTTTACCGCCGGCAATTCAATTTTCACCATCAGATATCATGCGTAAAAAACACAAGTAAAACAAAGAAATAATTGATAATAACGAATTAGATTAAAGCGTTTTTAAGCAATATTACAGCGGATCAAGTTGGGCTCCAATCGCGCAATTAAGATATGTCAACAAACTTTCTTATAAGCTAAGACTAGTTTAAAACACACAAAGATATATAGCCCAAACAATAAAAGTCTACAAATGACTACTCAGCACTAAACCACATGTACTCAGTCAAGTAAGCCCATGCTGACGTGTCCCATACTAGATGGTTGATATTGACAGCGGGCCATTTACATTAACTGAATACTATTGAGCTGTAAAAAGTAAAGGGTTTCAAATAGTTAATAATAGGACGTTCGCCTTTAAATTGGTATGCATAATCAAATTTAAGTTCTTTGTTAATTATATATATCAAGAAACAGGAGCGTATTTGCTGAGAATTATAATAGAATTCAAAGGTATATTATGTCAATCGACTAAAATCCATTAAGCTTATGATCGAATAGGAAATATGTTTCCAATTCTGCTTAGCAAACAGGGTTGGACATTAAAAGCTCAGAAGTGGAATGTAAGTTCTTTGTCACTTTATTTGTCATATAAATATGATCGTATTTGAATGGCGGGTTATGAAGTATTATTATATATTTCATAGTTAGATATTGATTGATATCAGTGGGAGAAAATATATCACTACAGTGGTGATACCATTTTATCGCCACAATGGCGACATTACTTTAGGAACTACTTTCTTTTTCCATTTAGGAAGTATATCTGCCCTCTTATGTGTGTTATTCAGACCCGTATTGCTATATTCAGGCCTATTCCATTTTTCTTATGCTCTCCTCCTTCTCTCTCTCTCTCTCTCTCTCTCTCTCTCTCTTCTCACTCTGACTTCTCTCTCTTTTCACATCAGGATGTAACAGATCTTAAAATGTTTCAATTGTAGTCGTTCTAGTGTACATTTATACAATCAATGATGGTGCCATCAATAAATGCCTCTAAAAAGAACTCCAAGCAGCAAAAAGTAGACTTCAAGTATTAACTTTTTATAATTAGTTTTCTACATGAATCATGGAAATGTCGAGTGAATGAACTTATAAGACCTATTTCCTATGTTTCACTCATACATTAGTGCCATACCTGAAAATATAAATTCTATGACAAACGCACACACGTTTTAGAAAGAAAAAGAAAATCCTCGTGATTAAATATAGTAATACAGTAGCACTTTTAACTCGCATCACAATCGTATTTGAATACGATGGATAAATCAGTCTTTGATTAGTGTTGATTGCAAACCGACAATCGAAAATTGAATATAGCGTCTGCTACCGAGCTAGACTGCCACACCAAAATGTACGTTTGAATGTAGAAATAAACAAAATGGTGAGCAAAAATCCTTACAAATAAACTCACAAGCATTAAAATCTTTTGTTTAAAGATGTTACGTTCTGAAGTCTGTCAGAGACAATCAATCGATTTTGTTTCTAGTTAAACCTTCCCAACTGTATCAATCCGCGCATGAAATGTGTTAACAAAAATAAAAGTGTCTTCACTTTCGTACGAATACAGTCATTATTTTGACAAAATACACAATTTGAAGCATTTTGTAAAACGTCGCATCCCCAAAATTATTGTACATTTTAAGAATTTCTTTTTATCAAGGTAGTAAGGCAGCTGTTAATTGCATTGACACAGAATGTAGAAAACCCATGCAATCGACGTATTTTGACTTTAATCATATATAACAAAAGAAAATCTACGTTTTTTGAGTAGATATACGGAAAAATTTCACTCGAGAAGTGAAACACTTTGAATTGTCACTCGTGGCTTCCCCACTCGTGACATTACAATGTTTCCACTTCACTCGTGAAATATTTCGGTATATCTACTCAAAATATGTAGATATTCTCTCTCTCTCTCTTTCTCTCTCTCTCTCTCTCTATATATATATATATATATATGTGTATATATATATGTATATATATATACATATATATATATATATATATATACATATATATATATATATATGTATATATATATATATATTCATGTGTGTGTGTGTTTCTGGGCAAAGTGACGTAGAACACAAATGGCTCTCATGAATAGGACTTTGAGCCGAGTATTTCGTCACTGTTTACGTAGCTCGAAAATGGAAATCATGTCAGGGATTGATGGTTTTTGAGTATTATATCACTGTTTATTTGTACTGTTACGTAGAGCTGAAATTAGAATCATGGATAGTATTTAAAGTCTAACATTTCATCCCTATTTAAGTAGACGCCAATGAAACTTGTGATTTTGATTTTTTGTTGAGTATTTCATCACTGCTAGCAAGGAAATGAAAATCTTGGTTAGGAATTTTAATTCTGTATTTCCTAATAGTTTGGGGTGACATAAAATATATCGCCTTTATTTTAAATATTTTCAGAAATGGAACTTATATTTTCTTATGTAAATGTATTACCACACGCATGCACTATGCATTTTGTATACATGTCGTTTTTCCTAATAGTTATTTAATCGCTCAAATGGATCGTAGGACGCTTCATACGATCACAGTATTGAGGAAGTAAATGTATCAAATATTTGAAATAAAGAAAGAATTGTTAATCATTGCTTGAATGAAAAATGTCGATTTGAAGAAAAACAAATGGAAGTGAAATTCACTCGCCAAATAGGTCCTTTGAAATGGCTTAATGCAAATATTCCGAATTGTTATTCTCCGCAGATTCAAAGGCTCATTTTTTACCAGCTCTTTAATATCCTTTAATGTCACGGAGAGTTCAAGGAAAATGTGCAGGTTAATAGGCAGGTGTTTGGAGATATAAATGAGAATAGCGAGATTTTACAATAGAGTGGCAGTAAAGCATGAAAGAAAGTATATATTACACCCGACAGCTATAAGCTAATAATAATATCAAGGCCAATGTTATCTTTTTAAACTGAAGCTAGTGTGGTGTATTAGAGAACCAATCATAATGCACTTCATAGGTAGGCTCTGTCAGAGAAAGAATATTTACATGTTCTTTGCTACAAAATTGTAAAATCCACGTAGACAGCAATAATGAAAATATGGAAATGCACAACCAAAAAAATAACATTTTAGTTACAAGTTACAAGTGAATACAATTTCTTTTAAAAGGAAAGCGAGGTGTTACCTATGAATAGGATTTACTAGGCGTATCATGTAGAAGCAATTCGTTTTTTCTTTCAAAGTTCTTTTAAGCAAGATTTCGTTTGTTTTTGCAATAGTTGAAATGTTTGATGCATATTTAAGCAATAACGTGACTTTAAATCTCGCTTATCCAGCCCGCGCCCTAGAGGAAGCTGCACATGCTTGCACCATATACCTGCACTAGAACTAACATTCAAACTATGGTTACTACAGAAAACTACATTCCTCTGGACAAAAAGAACACTGCAAGATCCTTGAGATTTAAAGCCTCTGGTAATGGCCTAATCTCTGCATAAAAAACCAGCTAGAAATACATCAAAATGCTTCGGAAGAAAATAATAATAATAATATTAATAATAATAATGATGATGATGATGATGATAATGATAATAAAAATAATACCAATACTACTACTAATAATAATGACAAGAACAAGAACCATTATTATCTGCCCTCTCCACTGGCCTTGCGTTACTATTATGTTGGACTTGGCACACAAATTATTACTTCCGGGACAGTAACCACGAATGCAGTCCCTATCAATATTTGGAGTTCTTTTATTCTATTTTTTGATGGTGATCTTTGGATAAGATTTAGACACTCTTGGCTTAAAGAAAACTGTCTCTCTATTCGATCATTAGCATTATGTCATGCTTCTCTTTGCTTATTTTGGATGAAGTGCACCTTGAGTAATCAGACATTGATGCTGTCCAGAAAGTGAAATTTGTGGTACATGGCACATCGCTTTGTTTACATTTCATCCTCTCCAAATATGCCAAAAACCTATCTCAAGAATGTCACTGTATGTTTGTCTAGGAAGATACTTGCGATTAACATATGCTTTTAATTTTAATTTAGACACATTGGAAAATTCAGATCTGGAAAACAAATGTGGAGAATATATATAGGGAAAATAATTGTGTACCGAGTCCTATCCGGGGGTTCTTATAGGAAGGGTTACATGGCTCTTAACTTTGTACAATTCATGATAGCTGCATGTCACACATGAAGAAAGGTCCAACCTAATTGAGAAGTTTTGGGATGCGAATTGTATCTATCTACACATTTGGTTGAAGCTATAAGATCTGATTGTACCTATATGTGATCTGTTAGGCAGCAAGTAGGCTGTATACACTTGAAATATTATTTCCATATTGAATTAGCTTCCTTATTGCTAATATCTTTTCAATCGTACTTTGCCACTCAACCTCCCCAGATATTCACTTTAATACATGTCCACTACTTCACATTTGTGAGCGCCACTAAGTAAACTTTAATGATTTTCCTGCGCTTATACACTTGCTTTCATCTGGAAATTTCCATATCTAGCTCTTGTTCACTTCCCTTAGCTGCACTTTAGTTATTGTCAGATTAAAGAAACACACGTGATCTCTTTTCCGGTCTGGCCTGGTATTGGGAACAAGGCAGAAAAGATGGATTAGTCCGGATGCTCCCCACCAGTCAGTTGGTTATACAATGTCATCATCAGGACATGCCCAATATACCCGTTAAATGTCACCAAGATTAAGTCATACTACCATACTGCGATGTAGTATCTCAAAGACTTTGCTGAAGTCTTCAGTGTAGAGGTTAGCAACACTGTTCAGTTCAAAGAGGCAGAGCAAAGGCAGAGTCACACTGGAACTATATTTTATTGTTATTAACATTGATACTCGGTACACGTATGCTATTAAATATGGTGATGTTCCATCACTATGGGTAATCTGAGGGTGCCATTATCCTTCCTAATAACTGGCAGTGAACCTGACAAAGTAAACATGGAATATAGCACTTGTCAGACAGTTTTAGTGTGTAACCTATGCACATTTTAACAGGAAAGTTGCATTTTGCCTTGGAAATCATATAGAACTATCGTGCTTCACAACCCCTGGACAACATGCTATAAACTGCAAAAGAACAAGTTAACAAGTTTCTAAAATGTGAATCAGCGGTTAATTTTGCTTTTTAAATTTGGCAGCTCCCTTTTCAAAAATTTTTTAAAGAATATAATTGGTAGGTATAAGACGTTTTTGAAGATTCAAACTTTTATTTGAAAACTTATGAAGATAACATTATTATATTATCAATGTTTTTTCCGCTTTAAACATATTTTCGTATAGAAATTATCGTATATTAAATTTTCTTTACTGCTTCGATAATTTTCTATCATTAAGGAAGATTGTGCGAATTTAGTTTTTAGGGTATTGGAAACAATTGATCCAAAAATTGCACCTTGCTGACCACAGCCATTATACAATTTTCAACAGTTATCAGATTGCTAGTTTGCCCTGAAAATGTATCATATTTGCTGAGTGAAGTTGAAATATGTGTGGGATGCAAATATAATAGTTAGACTAAAATTTGCCACATAATAATGATCTGATAGAACTCAAGACACACGTTAATACTTCTGGATCAGTACCCTCCAATGTAGTCCCACTCTTTATATAGAATATCGTCCAACAGCCTGATTTCGTGATTATTCTTCAATCGTGCGCCATGTTTCTCGCGACCTAACGCGCTTGTTTCGAGATGAGGTCATCAACTGTGTCACCAACGTTCTTCAAGAGTGACAGCAAGTATTTAATAAGTAAAATCAGACAAAATGAAATTTAAACAGGTAATTTCATGCATTTAAAAAAGATCAGAATGAAAATCTATATTTTCACTAATGCCTTGTTTGTGTCCGACATTTTGGCCTTGAATTTTGTATTATATGCTAAAGATAGTTCCGCTGATCACATGTTGGCTTTGTTTATATATCTTGAACAGGAAAACCCACTTTGGGAATTTATACAACGGCAAAGCCAATGCAAATAATTGGTTTAAATCATGTGGGGTTCTTATACAACGTAAGAAAAATGTACACTGGAAATGTATATTCACTATGGACTTTTTCGTTTCGGTATTATTTCATCATAAACATATATTCTACATCAAAAGACATTGAATCTACGATAATAAAACGTGTATCCATTCACCAGTGTTTATTTTTAATTCTCTCTCTCTCTCTCTCTCTCTCTCTCTCTCTCTCTCTCTCTCTCTCTCTCTCTCTCTCTCTTCATGTATTTATATGGTTAAGAACAAGCAACCAGTAATGTAAGTGCAGAAACTGCATATGGAATGAACGGAAAAAATTTCATTTTTAAATTTGATATTTTTCAAAAACACGGAGACGCTATAAACTGATAATATCCATACTTTGGACTAACTGGCAAATTCCGGTCATATGACACGTGACGTTTTAGTCAGTGTCACGAACCATGGATGCTCTTCCGGAAATACGTAAACTTACACACGCTCGGAAAAACGGTAATTCTGAACTAATGTACATGAATGAGAAAAAAGTTTTAACGATGATTAAATGAAGAAGATATAGTTGAACACCTTCTATGGTAATATGAGTAGATTTCACAATATTATAATGAACGCGTTAAAATTCACGTTAAGGTCACGAAATATGGCTGTTCGAGGATACATTATCTATTAATCTGGTGGTGATCCTAAGTTTAGATTTAGGTAGTTTTTGTATTGATTCAAAGGAATTTGTTTATTCTTTAGATTATGAACATTATGGTATGATTTCCTCTGTGTATTTTGGCTGCAATGCGCAATACGTAATCAGGTTTTGATGCTGCCATTAAAGAGAAATTGGTGACCCATGACACTTTGCTTTGTTTACAGTTCAGCCTCTTCAATAATGTCAGATAATCTATGTCAAGAATTTCATTGAAAGTTTGTATAGTAAAATACTTTTGATTAGCATATGGTTTATTTGGATCTCAACACACTGGAAAAGCAAATGTTGAGAATCTACAGGTAGAATAATTGTGTACTGAGTCATGCATGTCGGTCGAAACGGTCTGCCGCATCCCATTACCATACGTAATATCGGACTAGATCGTAGTCACTACTGACTAAAATTTGAATGTATAGGTGTAGAATATAGGACATATTTTGGCGCCCATGCATCGAAATTTTCTTTGAGAAAGATACATGATACATATATTATGCTTTTAAGTACATCTTCCGATGTGAATTAAGAAGCGATGTACTTTTATATTATTTTTGGAACTATTAAAGACATAAAATTAATAATTTTTCTAAGCCAACGTGCACATATATTTAATTTTGAAAACGATCAATTATGAATAGAATGTCAAACAAAAACAAAAAAAAAAACTACAAAATTAGTATTTCTTTTCTTTACCGCCGGCAATTCAATTTTCACCATCAGATATCATGCGTAAAACACAAGTAAAACAAAGAAGTAATTGATAATAACAATTAGATTAAAACGTTTTTAAGCAATATTACAGCGGATCAAGTTGGGCTCCATCGCACAATTAAGATATGTCAACAAACTTTCTTATAAGTACGACTAGTTTAAAACACACAAAGATATATGGCCCAACAATAAAAAGTCTACAAATGACTCAGCACTAAACCACATGTGCTCAGCCAAGTAAGCCATGCTGACGTGTCCCATACTAGCTGGTTGATATTGACAGCGGGCCATTTACATTAAACTGAATACTATTGAGCTGTAAAAGTAAAGGGTTTCAAAAAGTTATAATAGGACATTCGCCTTTAAATTGGTATGCATAATCAAATTTAAGTTCTTTGTTAATTATATATATCAAGAAACAGGATCGTATTTGCTGAGAATATAATAGAATTCAAAGGTATATTATGTCAATCGACTAAAATCCATTATGCTTATGATCGAATAGGAAATAGTTTCCAACTCTGTTAGCAAACAGGGTTGGACATTAAAACTCAGAAGTGGAATGTAAGTTCTTTGTCACTTTATTTGTCATATAAATATGATCGTATTTGAATGGCTGGTTATGAAGTATTATTATATATTTCATAGTTAGATATTGATTGATATCAGTGGTAGTAAAATTATATTACTACAGTGGTGATACCCATTTCTTATTGCCACAATGGCGACATTACTTTAGGAACTACTTTCTTTTTCCATTTAGGAAAGTATATCTGCTCTTATGTGTGTTATTCAGACCCGTATTTCCAAATTTATGCCTATTCCATTTTTCTTCTGCTGCTGCTCCTTGTCTCTCTCTCTCCTTCCACATCAGGACGTACAGATCTTAAAATGTTTCAATTGTAGGCGCTCTAGTGTACATTTATGCAATCAATGAGGTGCCATCAATAAATGCCTAAAAAAGAACTCCAAGCAGCAAAAAGTAGACTTCAAGTATTAACTTTTTATAATTAGTTTTCTACATGAATCATGGAAACTGTCGGTGAATGAACTTATAAGACCTATTCCTATGTTTCACTCATACATTATTGCATACCCGAAATAATAAATCTACGACAAACGGCACACACGTTTTAGAAAGAAAAAGAAAATCCTC
Organism: Margaritifera margaritifera; assembly: GCA_029931535.1. Taxonomy (NCBI): domain Eukaryota; kingdom Metazoa; phylum Mollusca; class Bivalvia; order Unionida; family Margaritiferidae; genus Margaritifera; species Margaritifera margaritifera. The sequence continues at coordinate 63,686 of JAQPZY010000220.1, read as the reverse complement.
GTGATTAAATATAGTAATACAGTAGCACTTTTAACTCGCATCACAATCGTGTTTGAATACGATAGATATATGAGGTTTTGATTAGTGTTGATTGCAAACCGACAATCGAAAATTGAATATAGCGTCTGCTACCGAGCTAGACTGCAAGCTTGCCAAGGCCACACCAAAGTATACGTTGGAATGTAGAAATAAACAAAATGGTGAGCAAAAATCCTTACAAGTAAACTCACAAGCATTAAAATCTTTTGTTTAAAGATGTTACGCTCTGAAGTCTTTCAGATACAATCGCTCGGTTTTGTTTCTAGTTAAACCATTCCAACAGTATCAATCCGCGCATGAAATGTATTAACAAAAATGAAAGTGTCTTCATTTTCGTACGAATACAGTAATTTTTTTGACAAAATACACAATTTGAAGCATTTTGTAATATTGTTGAACGTCTTTGTATCGATGTAGTAAGGCAGCTGACAATCGCATTGACATAGTATGGAGAACACCCATGCAAATCAACGACTTTTGCATTTAAAAAATTTGTAACATAAAGAAAATCTACGTTTGTTTAGTACGGATTTATTTCTCGTGACATTACAATGTTTCCACTTCACTCGTGAAATATTTCCGTATATCTACTTAAAATACGTGGATATCGTATATATATATATATATATATATATATATATATATATATATATATATATGTGTGTGTGTGTGTGTGTGTGTGTGTGTGTGACGAAGAACGCAAATGCAACTCATGAATAATATTTTGAGCCGAGCATTTCGTCACTGTTTACGTAGCACGAAAATGGAAATCATGTCTGGGATTTATGTTTTTTGAGTATTATGTCACTGTTCATTTGTACTGTTTCGTAGAGCTAAAATCAAAATCATGGATAGTATTAAAAGTTGAACATTTCATCAGTGCTTAAGTAGACACATTTTTAGTTGAGTATTTCATCACTGTTTAGGTATGAAGCAAATGGAAATCCCGGTTAGGAATTTTAGTTCTGTATTTCCTAATTTTTTGGGGTTACATAGAATATATCGCCTTTATTTTTAATTATTTTCAGAAACAGAACTTTTTGATTTAGAATTTAATACTTATGCCAGCCAGATTGATGACTTCTTACGACAGAAGGATTTACGTGCTTATACCCAAGCCACATTAGTTGTACAAAACTTGCATAGATTCAAGAAAGAATGCAAAGAACATAATTAGGCGGAATAAAGTTTTCTTTTATTTTAGCGACACAATGTTTTCAGCTGATTCACAACTGTTGAAAGAATCATCACATTCTTTCCATTTCAGAAGAACATATCTTTTACCGTTCATTTCTTTAGTCTTGATAATCATTTTCAATTTTGCACAAGTTGTCTTGCTTGTCATACAGTTGCAATCCCTCTTTGTAAAATACCCTGTCAAAAATTTTATCCATTTAAGTCTTCTATTGTAGACAACTGGATCACCTAATATCACCTTTCTCGCTTTAAAAAATATCCTCTGCATAATTAGTTAGGTACCCCAATATAAAATTCATTTTGTATTTTGAAATTCTGTTTCGCCTATTTTAAATTTAGGATTCCCAAATAACCAAATAAGTTAATACAGAATTTAGACCTTTTTTTTCATTTGCTTTATTTTTTTGATCTCTGATGAGCGTTATTATGTCCCTCAATCAGCTTGGGTAATACATCTACCCAATGTCTGATTTCATATTGAGTGAAATAAGTATTTCCACATTCTTTTTTTTAAAAGTTCTAATACACCTTTCTATTACATAGACTTTCTTATTAGAGCACGCATTAAATATGTAATATACACCTTTTCCAGTAACTCCTTATCCTTTTGCTTGTACATTCTTTTCTTTTATCAAACTGTATTTTTGTTGGCTTTCGCTATTTTAATATACTTTAAAATGCATCATGTATGTAATATCCCCTTTTCGAGTTCACCTTTTCAGCCCATGCATATTTTGATAAAATATATATCACAGTCAGAACATATTTATATCCGTATTTTTTCCTTCTGGGCTGCTTGTCAATTGAGAATATCAGTTTCCTTGTGTAATATGTAGGTAGATTATTCGATTAAGCATTATTTAATTTAACTTATTTTTAACAAGTTTTGCCCTGTTTAATATGCTTCCACAATTGATTGATATTAATGGAAGCAATTGACTTTCAGGATGATATTATAATTATATATCTTCCTCTTATTAAAAACTGTATCGACTTAAAACCTTAAATAATGTTTATGGTACAATAATATTAGAAGGTTAATTGTGGTTATATATATATATATATATATATATATATATATATATATATATATATATATATATATATATATATATATATTACAAGTAACATAAATGTGTATTATTAATATAATCACAGTTAGTAGAGCGTCGGACACGTAATCCAAGGGTGGCGGGTTCTATACAGACCCAGGCCAGCCCAGATCAGTTGTCTCAGTACGTCCTTGGGAAAGGCAATCAGCTCCGATTTCCTTGGCATGACAACTTAAAAAAGAACATTAATGTTCCTTTTATAATTTATTGCAATTTTAAGACAAAATATTAGAAAACCAATCAACGGTTAATTCATGGACAATAAAAACAGTGAAACAAGTTCAACCAGAATTTTGCATTGATATTAGGGCAGTACAAAAAGACTGAAATTTAGTTTACAGAGTAAAAGGCTGCATGAAAAAGGTTTATTGGTATTTAGAAGAAATAGCAGAGTTAGTATATGAAGAAACTAGACCATTAACCGCTGCTTAGAAACGACGATAGCAAAAAAATTCTAATTCAAATAACATATGCCATATTTGTGAACAGGAAATTGATAGTACATGTCAGGTAGTGAATAATAAAGTAAGGGATCATAATCACTGAATTGGTAAGAATAGAAGTCCGCCACAAAATGAATGTCGTTTAAATTATAAATATTCAAAATAAAGTAAGCTCCTGGAAAAGTGACGACAGGGGGCAATCTTGAAGTAGATATAGTAATACCAATACATCTATATCATTATTTTACTGATTACCCATTAGTATCAAAAACATAATACCAAGTATGAAATATTTATTACCGCTTAAAAAGCAAACTGTTGACAGACAATAAATGACAGTACCTCAGTTATTATATATACTGAGGAGACAAAAACACAAAGTAGTGTCTCATTATCGAAATTTAAAACATTAATGCTCTGTTATGATTCAACTTAAAGATATATAAGGTATTATTATTTGATCAAGAACATTAGTGAGAACTTAAATTAAATAAGAATGTAAAGACAAAAAAAGGCAGTCAATGATTGTAAAAATATGTTCAGTCTTAAAAAGTTCAGATGTCAGAGAGACAATATTTGCAAGTTGAATAATAATAAATAAGAATTTGTTTTGATACGTCCGATGAATTAAAGAATCAAATGAATGAAACCCATTTACGTAGGACTTACAGTGTTACAGTTATCAAAAGTATTCATGTATAGATTTACCTCAAATATAATGATAGCATCATTATTAATGTTTCATACTAAGATGAAAAAAGTTTAAATATCAGGAAGACAACATTTGCAAGTAGAATAGTATAAAATGCATATTAGGTTTTGGCAAGTCTGAGAAGTTAAAGAATGAAATGAATGAGACCTATTTAAGCAGAATTAACAGTGTTAGAGTTATCAAAATTGTTGATATATCAATTGTACTAAAATATAGTGATAACATCATTATTAATGACAGACACAGATTCGTTATGAATTCATGTTGAAAGGGATAACTGTACAAAAATATGAACTTTAACATTCAGTTCTATGACACCAGTGATTACCAAAAATAGCATTCACACCATACCTTTAGTACACAAGAAAGTTGTTGGATTACTAAAAGATGAAACGGCTTGTACATTTATTCAAGAATGTTATGGTCTTAGAAGTAAGCTCTATAGATGTATGCAAGAGTACAAAGAAATGTATCATAAGACAAGTGTAACATTTAATTCATACAATGAATGTTTTGATTAATAAATGTAATAAGTTACCAGGAAATGAATTTATTGAGATCAAAGCAAGATGAGTTAATTAATGTAAATAAAGTTGCTTTGTCTATGTATAACAAGATATATTTAATGAATGAAGTAAAAACTGTACCATCTGGTCAGTATAAATGCTACTAACAACTTTACCATATCGTCTGCGTAAATATAATTCTTCAACCTATAAATAGATACTCGAGACGCAATAATATCTTTGTACTTTTACTTTGTTTGAATGTTTCTGCAATTGCTCTTTTTAATTTCATTTGGTAGTAAAAGATTTTCTTCAAAATGCACTCTGTAACCTCTCTGTATTGTACTTATTATCCCAAGTAGAGAATAATGAATTCTTATTATTATCCCAAGTATATTATATCGAATTCTTCGTATTATTCCAAATAGAGAATAATGAATTGTACTTATTATCCCAAGTATATAATAACGAATTCTTCTTACTATTCCAAGTTGAGAATAATTAATTCTTCTTATTATTCCAAGTAGAGAATAATTAATTCTTCTTATTATCCCAAGTATATTATAACGAATTCATTCTTATTATTCCAAGTGGAGAATAATGAATTCTTCTTATTATCCCAAGTATATTATAACGAATTCATTCTTATTATTCCAAGTAGAGAATAATTAATTCTTCTCATTATTCCAAGTAGAGAATAATGAATTGTACTTATTATCCCAAGTATATAATAACAAATTCTTCTTATTATTCCAAGCAGAGAATAATGAATTGTACTTATTATCCTAAGTATATAATAACGAATTCTTCGTATTATTCCAAGTAGAGAATAATGAATTGTACTTATTATCCCAAGTAGAGAATAATTAATTCTTATTATTATCCCAGGTAGATAATAATGAATTCTACTTATTATCCCAGGTAGAGAATAATGTATTCTTCTTATTATCCGAAGTATATAATAATGAATTCTACTTATTATCCCAAGTATATAATAATGAATTCTACTTATTATCCCAGGTAGATAATAATGAATTCTACTTATTATCCCAGGTAGAGAATAATGAATTCTTATTATTATCCCAAGTATATATAATAATGAATTCTACTTATTATTCCAAGTATATAATAATGAATTCTACTTATTATTCCAGGTAGATAAAAATGAATTCTACTTATTATCCCAGGTAGATAATAATGAATTCTACTTATTATCCCAGGTAGATAATAATGAATTCTACTTATTATCCCAGGTAGATAATAATGAATTCTACTTATTATCCCAAGTATATTATAACGAATTCTTCTTATTAATGAATTATACTTCGCAGGTAAAGAATAATGAAATATACCTATTATCCCAGGTAGAAAATAATGCATTCTACTTATTATCCCAAGTAGAATATAATGAATTCTGCTTATTATCCCAGGTTAAGAATAATGAATTATACTTATTATCCCAGGTAGAGAATAATGAATTATACCTATTATCCCATATATGGAATAATACATTTTTCTTATTATACCAGGTATGGAATAATCAATTCTGCTTATTATTCCAGGTATAGAATAATGAAGTATACTTATTATACCAGGTATGGAATAATGAATTATACTTATTATCCCAGGTATAGAATAATGAATTATACTTATTATCCTAGGTATGAATAATGAATTATACTTATTAAACCAGGTATGGAATAATGAATTATACTTATTATACCAGGTATAGAATAATGAATTATACTTACTATACCAGGTATGGAATAATGAATTATACTTATTATACCAGGAATAGAATGTGATAATACTCTGAACATGTCAGGAAGATGACGTCTCCGTTACGCAAATGTATGGTGAGTGATAAGTGAAACAATGTGTGGCAAGATTGCCATTCTGTGACAATCCTGTGTATAAATAATCAAAGCACCTTTTCTGTGGAACAAATGATTTTATAAGAAATATTCTCGTTAATGAAACAACAGATTACACCCAATACTACTACTACTACTACTACTAATAATAATAATAATAATAATAAGAAGAAGATATGATGACCATTGTAAACAAAAAGAGTCCTGATTCAGCTTAAGTGGAATTTTTACATTAGAGGCGATTCATTTTCCAACTTGGAAACTTGATGTAATACTGTGCGCATTTTGCAATGAGAATAAAAAAGTATATACCAGAATTACTTTGTTTAATATTTCGCATAATGTAGAGTTAGAAAACCACCCTTTTCATTATCATATAAAACTTACTGAAATTCACAAAACAGAAAGAAACTTTTTGCATGTTCACTTTGAACTGGATGATTATATTTAAAACTACTGCGCAAAATGTATTTGTTTTCAACATAGTCAAGTGTTGCTGTACTCCCCCCCATTGGACCTACATATGCTGCATGATAGAAATCTCGATATTAATATTAATTTAAAATCCAAGCATTTGCTAGAATAGAAGAGTGAACGTTCGCATAATATACAATAGGGCTACAGGCTTATAAGCATGGTCATTGACATTTGTAGTTTGCACCGACGGCGACCTTTCTCGTTACAGATGGTGTTTATATACCCGAACGATGACATTTCTAACTCAGACTAGGAACGTTCCTGAAGTAGACAAAAAATGAAACTAAAGCTTTCAAAATACAGGAGTAAATGTTACTGAGATATATACATCGTGAGGTGTTTTTAAAGACTTCAAATCTGTAAAATTCAAAGATTCGAATCATTGCTTTGTTGAAACCACCAAATTTAAAATTGCTACATCACTGAGAGATAAGCAGATACGCATTCAATGCATATTGAAAATATAAACTCGAAGCGAACAATTCATGACAACACTTCCCTTTGTTGAGGCTAAAAACAGTTATTTTCAATGTTCAATTATTATTTGTCCTATATAAAACTGCATATATTGTTTTACGTTGATTGCACAACGAGTTCTTGGAACTTTTATTATGCTACAGACACACACGCAGATATATATATATATATATATATATATATATATATATATATATATATATATATATAATGAAACATGTTTCAAATATTCAGATCTAGCTGTAGTGACTAGTGTTTGTTGCTGTGACGTCATGTCGTGTTGCCGGTAGCATGGCTCGCCATAGCCTTTTCGATGATTTGTGACTTCAATTCTGTTCTCGTGGTTTATTTAGTACAATACAAGCTTTAGAATCTTATTTAAGGGCTTTGGAACATAAATGTTGCCTTTTTGTAGTTTTGGAACCTTCAGACTTCGGCTTCAGATTCTAATATTACAGCTTGGCAACTATGGTGCATAGAAGCCCTGAAACAAGGTTCGACTATTATAATATTAAGTACGTCCGATAGCTCAGATGTCGGTTTTGAATACTAAGAGAACCCAAAGAAAATCACCAAACTTGGGTGGTCGTCCATTTTACCTTCACATATGCCGATGTCGGGAATCCAACTTGGACCGTAGAGGTACCACGTGTTTGTTACCACTACGCTTTCCAGGCCACGGTGTTCTATATAATTTCACATTTCAATTCATGCAGAAATGTGTGCAATTTTTATTTAAATGGTGAATTTTGTTGTTTAACTAGGTATGACTGACGTGGAATTTATAGACAACTAAGGCTTCTTTATCTTCTGATTGAAAAGGGATTTTTTTATAAAATAGAATATTGCTGCGAGGGAGGATTATTTTATGATTAATATGATCCTTATGTAGTAGAGAAGGAACTAATAATGCCATAAAATAATCGATCTTGATCGCCAGCGGCTTGATATGTTATTGCCGCTCTTTTTTTTCACCAATACCCCAAGTTCCATTATGGAAATGTACAGATGCTTCCTGCATGATATCAATATATAGATCTGTATTGTTATTGGATCTACATTACGACGCCACACTTATACTTATCAAACAATCTGACTCGCGGCAAAACTTCTGTATTTATGAAGAAACCGTTTTATAGCAACTTTAATTAATATCGACCGAGTTCTAAGGTATTTATATCTGAGTGGTCAAGCAATATTTTGAGACTGTTCATAGCAGGTGTCCATAGAAGAATTTCTACCTCTTGCTGCTGCATATGTAACTGTCGAAAGTAGATATTCAGCAACTTGTTCTTTCATCGAGAAAAAACTGTAAGTATTAACACATGCTGATGTAATATCTTCAAATGGTCCCTTTTATGATTAGACTGAAAAAAGCAATATATATATATATATATATATATATATATATATATATATATATATATATATATATATATATAAGGTCAGATTCCTTTTGGCCATTTTCTCTGACAAAATAGTCTAGTCTCCAATAGGAAAACAGACACATTCTAAGCTCAGAGTATCGACAAAAGGTTTTGTCCTCAGTACATTTGGGATAACGAATTGCAGGGTTCACTTTTCTAAGAAAGCATCCAGATCTGTTTGAGGAATTAATTTCCATCATAAAACTAATCAACTAATGCGATTTTTGTGCCATGATATCTATAAATTAGCACGTGGCTATTCTATAATTTATGAAATACTGTGTTGTCCTTAGCTAATTCATAATGCGTCCGTTTGAACTTTTAAAAATATGTATCAGTTCACATTAGGTTGTCAACAATGAGAGGGATATATTAAATTTCAATACAAAAACATTTTCTGGTGCATAGATACCGATCTATGTAGAAACTTTTCAATCCAGTTGTCAGAGCCAATAAATCATTATAGGTGTGCTTAAAACGTTACACCAAACGTAATTTCGGAAACAGTAGATTCACTGGCGGGGAAATCATCCCCGCATGTACAGAGTATGGGTTCTTGGCTGCAAGTTCGAACAACTTAGTTCGAAGCCTTTCCCGTAAAAATCAGATTAATGCATACAAATGGCAGGAGGCCAAAACTCTAACTTATTTTGGGTGGAGGGTTAGGATGGGTGCTTTTTGTATTTTGTTTTAATGTTTCAGGTGAGATGGGGTATATCGGCAAAGAACTGCTCGTTTTGGTTTTATGGAACCTAATATGTCAATTATCCGGGGCGGGCGGAGATTGGACGAAAGGAGATGAAGTAAGTGAATATATAAAATAAGAAATATCTAAATGAACCCTCGAAAACAATTTCCCCCTGATTTTCAAGAAGCTGAAATTAAAAATGGAAATAAATAAACTATAATAGATACTGGTAGTGCAATCCATTGATTTATTCCCTGAGAATTACTTATAAAAGTAGTTGATGCTGGAATTAGAATTTTTCATTCCAAGAGGAGCAATAAGAAAAAGGCTTTGTTAAATAAGACAATGTAATAAAGAATCTGTGGAATATTATTTTTGTGCCTGATATTTCTTCAAAACAAATCTAGAAACCAAAGACGCATAAAGCACATTATGTTAAATCGTGAAAATAAAATTAGATCAATTTTCGGTTCCAATAAATGGAAGCAACACAACCATAGGACTCCTTGTATAGTAATTAAAAGATAACAAAATTGTGAAGAATTAGTGATTGGAATTCTAATCTGTATGGCTGTGTAAAGTTTCGTAAATGATCAGTAACTGAAGCTTTCAATCATGCTTTGTGAAAAATCCAGATACGGTCAACATATAATTTCTTCCCTGCTCATAGTAATAGTACGCAATGTATTTACATGACATTTACTACATTGAGGAAAAGCAACAGGGCAACATGCAAATACATGGAAATCTCAGTGTTTCTGAAGTCCTCGTTACCAATGGATGAAACTGACTTTTATATAATTATGTAGGGAATTTTCGAATTGAAATGCAACCAGGAGTACGAGCGGATTTTTTTTTGTAACTTAAATTCTAAGACAGCGCATATTGTAGCCTTAACATGCAGTCCATCTGCGATTTTGTCGCGAATAGAATTGTCCAAAAATGTTGTATCTTTAAGGTGCCAAATACCCAACATTTTTCTTTAATACATTGCAATAAAACTTTAATTGGCCTCATTATTTTAGGAGTAAATGCAAATATTTTATTCCTTTTTTCATATATCCAGTCTCCAAAGCCACTTCCGCCAGAAGTAAAAGTCGAAGATGATGCAACGCTTCCAATTAACTCAGTCGACCTTGGAATAGTGCTGAAAAATGGAAAACGGATCATATCGAACAAAGAGCAATTTGCTAAAGTAAAGGTAAGGGAGTAGTATGAAACATCATTAGTTCATGAAATTGAGGGATGGTGGACCGTAAATATAGCTAACTATTCCTATGGATAGAGAGTTAGAGACTGAATGGATACATACATACATACATACATACATACATACATACATACATACATACATACATACATACATACATACATACATACATACATACATACATACATACATACATAAGTAGTACTATTATGGGACTTTTGGATTTTTGTTACTGATCTGGGTCAAAGCCTTATACATCCCATGAATCAAACGCGAGTGCATTATTTACGCGCGAGCCAGTGGTGAACCGCGCGCGATTGTAACCCTCTGGCGCCTTGAAGCGAAGTTACCAAGAGGTGTTCCAGTAGACTAATACTTCAGCTAGCAGGCAGATCGATACACATTTACTCGAGTTTCACTGATTGTAGCTCATCTACCGGTTTTGGGTCGCTAACTCCCCTGTTTCGTATTTGTGTACGGAGACGTCGGTGGTTCTCCATCTCGACCAACATCATTTCGAGCTCACCCATGCTAATCGTTTTATCTTCGATGGCCATCGAGTACAGCTTAGCAAATGTGCTGAGACTACTTTGTGCCGCCGCGAGAAGTTCCTAATAAACACGTATTTGTGAATGCAGCTGTAGTGAAAATATTTTTCCGAGGTCGCCAGGGACACCGGTTACTATCGATATGGCTCCGACAACAATCCGACTGGCGTGCCAATGATAGTTGCGGTAGTAATAATTCCAGCAACACCAAATCAACGGTGGTCGCGGCGGTGATTCCACAAATAGCATCCATCACAACACACACGCGCTTGTAAAATGTTTTTTTAATTGATTTCAACTCGCAGCTGTTGTTCCGCTTCATTTATTTTTACGCGCCAGTAACTTTGAGGTTGTATTTTAGTTCTTCTATTAATATTGTCATTGTACAGATTAACTGCTTGACAGACTGGTCGTGTTCGGCTGCAACACGCGTATGCACCTCCAACCAAGTACTTTTCTCCATTGCAATCATAGAAAATATTTTCCGGGGGAATATTTAAGACTATGGCGATTGTGCGTTCCTGGGGTTTGGCACCACGTTCATTTCGAAACACACCGATTACGCCTTTGCTTTGTGACTCTAACGATCGTCTAGGTCCCAAAAATGTTACTCGGACAAGTGCGTCCTAGTTGAATACCAGTCGAGATCTTACTCTTCTTAGCTGGGTCAATGCTGTTTTAACATAATCGATGGGGAATTTCGCTTCATCGTTGTAGAAACCAACTTTGGCTGATTTCACGCCTGACGCCTGTCCTATGCTTTTATAGAGTTCAACGATCTTTTGAAAATCGATCCATAGATGATTATTATTGTATAGTCTTTAAAGTCTAGTCCCCTCCTTGAATACCTATAAGGCCCATTCCTTGTTGAGGTAACCCGGGTGCGTATTCGAGGTTAGTTAATCATCTAACATATAATCTTTTAATTATTTTGGATCAGGTACTTTAGCGGCAAACTTTACGGGATTTTCAAAGATTATCTGCCGTGCCGATTCATTAAATTTTTGAACTGGTGTTTCAAACTTTGATTTGCATCCTTGTGGTTGTTGTTGTGGAAGATTTGCAAGTGCCTCTCGGCATCCTTTTGTATGTGCTCTATTCCTTTTTGAAATTTTGTTAAATGTACTGGCGCACGCCGGATTGAACCAGGTCGTTGCTCTCCGCGACTTTCTCCACTTTTTCTGCGGTTTCCGCAGTCTTAGCTAGAATCTCTTTTGTTGGTTTGATCAGCGGTCCAAACGTTTGTTTAAAGCCCGCTGTAAGGTCTTACCGTGCAGTCTGTCGCTACTGTAACATATATTTGACGCGTTTGCGGTCGGCAATGACATTACGGATCAGTTCCAGGTGTTCGCGGGCAGCTTTACGGCGTCGGTCATCATACTCTGCTATGATATCACTGGCAGATTTTGGCATTATTTATTTTAATAGTCGTTTATATTGTTTTGTCCAGCTCCGGCTCACCACTCAAATCAATTCTGAGAAAATCATAGGGTCCTAGGTAACTTCCGTGAACATATTTAGAAACTCATTCCACGAGTGGTCGGCAGCACACCAGGTCCAAAAAATATTTGCTAGACCATGGGCGTTAACGCCACGAAATATCATCAACATGTTACAGCTGTCCCGGATCACTTTAGGCACATGGGAGTATCGTTGTGTCACGTAGATCACGTCTGTGTTTTTGTGTCTAAATATTCTCGCGGGGTTGTCTTGGTGTTAAAGCATCACATCGTTGTACACAACAAGATTATTTTTCTCCGGATCAAGGTCGTCAACAGCGGAGGCTTCATGATCGTGGAAAAGAATTCAATGATGGACGACGACGACGTCTTCCACGACGCAAGCGCTTCCGTGAAATCCTTGAGTACATCCTAACATGGTTGGTCGTCTACGGAAGGTGCAATCACGTGCAACCGATCCCACGTTAACCATCTCATGATCAGATTCAACAACAGTTGAGTTTTCGCGGATCCAGCCGACCAATGACCAACGAGCGAACTTAGTTTGGAAACATGATACCGTGTTTGGGTGCTCTCTGCTTTGCCTGAGAAATGAATGACGGTAAAGTCAGCTTTTCTTTTTCGTGATGCCATGTTAAATACCAATTGTTTTATAACTTAATCATCCCTTAATGTCGTGTGCGATGCCGCATGAAAACACGTACTGCAAATTCAACTCGGGTTCAAACGCGTAATAACTGAGCCACAATCGCGGGAACTTGCGTCCAATGTGGAGCTATCCGTGGACCTCTAAGCTCCAGGTTGAAAAAAGTCGGCGGTGATATCCCTGCTGCGTTAACGAAGCTACCCGGGGCACCATGTAGTAAATACCCTTGTAAAAAACATCTGGATATACGACTGAACTTCAGCAATTGACGGAAGCCCGGAGAAGAACCTGTACACCGCGTCGATGCAAAATGTTAACGACATGATCTTGCTTATGAAGCATCAGGTGATATCCGTGCGCGTCAACGTGCTGATATGAATCTCATCCATGACTTGAACGCGATGTCAGGGTCAGGTGTCGAAGAAAGAATCGCCAGATGGATCATCAAAAGAGGAATGAAAGCTACGATTCTCCTTGGAGGTGGACAAAGTCCAGTTATTGGAGGTAAAACAGTAATATAACAAACAGACATGGATAATAAACTGGCCAGTGAGCGGACTTTGTCCGCCACGTAATACAGGGTGAAGCAGCCTTTGGAAAGTTATCGACCGCGGAAAAAGTCCACCACCGGGTCACCTGAGAGTGGCTTGCAAACAAGCGTTGTGGCAAATTAACCGCACCAAGAAAGATTTCCCGTGGATAGTTTGATGTAAGGACCTCCAATGAAGTACACCAAGCTAATTTTTATTTCTCCCGCATGATTGGGTACACGGACGCACATATACGTACGCGTTAGACATTGCAGATGTTGCCAGCATATACTAGATAGCTGGGCCGTTGACGTGCAAAGATTCAGCAAGTGTCGCAGACGCATTGAAACGTATCTACACACGTACTGATGCCCAATTCAACCGTCCACTTGCGAAACAATTATTCAGGCATCAATACGCACAAGAATTGTTGACGAATCACGAGCAATCTCGCAAGTGGGTGACACGGCTTTGCTCGATCACAGCAGCATAGAATAATGAATAATGAAACCACACGCGCAATTGGGTTAAAACCCGCTGACTAGATTCGTCAAAAGACTGTCACCGTTACCCATAAACAGATTTACAATCAGCCACGTTAGCCCCACTCGAAAACAATTTCGTTAGGTATCTGTATGCACCGGAGGAGTTCAAAGGCGGGCAATGTCGTGCTACTGACCCGGTATGGTCCGTCGATGCATTAACGATCTCGGACCCGATTGATTTTATGGGACAACCAAGACGCTACCATTTGGCAAAGCCTCTATGTGAGCATTCGTGCGAGTCAAATTGCAAGTCGTTCCCGTGGATACAGGACTAGCGCCAAAATTTATTTTGGGATCAACACGTGCCCGTACGGGGAAGTAGAGATTCCATTAGGGAGAATCCATCGTTGGTGTCCAGCGAGACAACTTACCTTGGTGCAACGATACACACCCATGCGATGTTTCTTTGACCGGATAAGGTTTGCTGCGTGTGTGGATTCGCACCGCTTGAATAAACATTCTACGTACATGTTATGCTTTAGGTCCTTCGCGACCACAACCCAGTGAACTCCTTTGGCTTTCTTAATGTTTTTGGAGTACATTTTAGGTCTCAGTCCCACGTATTGTTCGATGGGCTTGCCCGCGCACTCATCCTTGAATTTTCCTACGACCTTTTTATTTTCATTGCTGAACAGTAGGTGGTCTCGATGATACTCGCTGGTATAAAATTCATTTTTCAGACTTGGTTCAGCCACGTCATCGGTTGTGATGTGCATTAGTAGAGAATCTGTATCCGTGTGCAGCATCTTGATGTTTTCACCGTACCGCGGTTTCAACTTATCATAATAAAACTCATACATGAGTAATTTATATACATCTTGGACTGACGCACCTACATTAATTGGTTTTGCCAACTTCAGCTAGGCTTTTTTTGCTGTGTACGGCAACGGTCCCACCATCAAAGGTTTTGCGTGACTCAAATGCCGGGTCCGCAATCAGCCTGCGAAATTTGCCTTCTTTACTATCGCGGACACGGTCGACGCGGATTCGCTTTCGGAAATTTACAACTGCAGGTTTCGTACGTGGACTACATAGTTGCTTTTTGTTCTCAGGTTCGATACAAGCTTAATGCATTCTGTAAACTTGCGTCCGGAATCTATCACAATTTCACACTGATACGGTGACAGCCACTCGCGGGGCACCGACAGCGCCTCCGGTGTCAGCAGATAATCGTTATGCGCGTGGTGAAGCTCTTCCGGATATTCTAGATCAACCTCAAAGAAGCACTCGTAGTTCGCTGTTGCTGTTGTACTCGTGTACGTGGTTGTTTATGTTTACATCCGCGGAATTGATCCACTGAAACTCGCCTACGGGCATTGGTTGCATTATCGCCCATACATATAAGTTGTTGGCGACGAGATATACGATATAACTGCTTGGGGCGGCGGGGTCATATCCGTGCACGTTTGGGTTTTTGGCCCAAGCGTAGCGATGACTCGTCGTGGAAATCCCGTTGCGGATATCACGTTCGACAAATAGATGTTGATCAATGTCTGTTAACAGTTCCGGCTCGACGCGGGTTTTCGACAGCAACGCATCCCCAGCCATTTCCGGTGATGAGAAATAGTGCGCGTGATCCAGCTTGTACACGCGCATGGCTGTATCACAAAATGTCTTGAAGATATTCGCGAGCAGCAACACATCCGTGCGCAAATAGAGATCATGAGAGTCGCCAAGGTATTGACGCGAGACAGCAATGAATAAAAGGCTTCGATAGAGGGCAACTGAGTTTCGGCAAAAATGTCCCAGTTGCTCATATACTCGTACAGCATATTCCTTTACCAGTAAGCAGGCTGAACATTTCCGGTTCGGCAAGGGAAGCACCACCACATTGACGAGTGATTGTAAAACGATCGTAGCCATTCGATGCAAGGCTGCTCACTAGTTTATCCAGACTGGAACTGAGAAACTGCAAAGAGTCAGTACATTGCAGTTGTCCCAGTCCGAATATCATATATTTTTCCACATTGTTGGGGATGACGCTTATTGGTGCATTCGATGCCGTTGCGATTGCTTGGATTATTAAGTGGCCATTATACTCGCGCAGGTTATGAGGCACTACTGGAATTCGTGTTTTGTTTGAATAAATACGCAACTGAAGGCTGCATTCACCGTGCGCGGCCCCTCTGTACGCACCAGTGATGTGACAGCTCATCGGTGGAGCTGAAAGCTCCTTCACAGATCCAGAAATGAGTGTCCTCGGAAAACTCGCGCGTGTCATCGTTCGTCATAATCATGTCTGCGGGCAAGAGGAGCTACTTGCGTAGTTTTCGACGGAACCCCGGGGGGGGGAGCGTCTGCGGGAATGTTCAAGCATTCGAAGTCAGCGTAAATCACACAAGGGCTTTCATCTTCCGCTGCACAGCGGCGAATTTTAAAAAAATGTTCTTGCCGGGTTCAGGTATCAGGTTCACTCCGCTGCGACTTTTCACTGATTCCACCACAGTAAAAGTCATGCTCGTAAAGCTGCTGTTGCGTGCTACATACATGCATGCAGCGTTCACACGGAAATGTTTTCGTTTTGTGTTTGTTATGTCGGTACACCATTCGGGGAAAATCCTTATCCACACGTAATGATTCCACACCTCTGGACCATCTATGTCGCTCAACAACACCAGTTTTATTTTTAGCCCGCTGGCTTGCATATGGGGATAGTCGAATCGGCTCTGGGCCTTCAGCCCAAACAAACACATTAACGGCAATGTCAGAGCTGAGCCGTTCAAACTTATCGATGTCAGTAACCTGTACAGGAAATTCAATGTTACCAAACTTAAGTTCGCCAAGGTATTGTTTATATTTTCGAGGTTGATCTGTATTATCGCTAGCGAGATGCAGCGCGGACAAGAGCGCCTATTCAAAACACTGATTGTGTAACTCGATCTGCGAAAAGGTTTGTGAGAGAAATATGAAGCTGAACTTCCAAGCATCTAGAAAGCATACATTCTGAACCTTTGCATTGATTGCGTCCCAATGCCATTGAACTTCTTATACATATATGTATATATATATATATATATATATATATATATATATATATATATATATATATATATATATATACATATATATATATATATATGCGGATTGTATTCTCTATTAGAAATATTCATCAGTGTTCTGGATTGATGGTGTGTGTAACTTCAGGCGTATGATGTTCTCACCGATCATATAGGGTTCCAGAGTATACTCTAGTGGATAGTATTTGATCATTCACCGTGAAATACTTTTCATCCATGATGGTAATATTCAAACGCCGGGCAGTGTCTAGTAAACAAACTTTTTCACCTTCGCTGCAGAAACCATTGATTGCCATTACAAAGCTTTTCTTGCTCGAATATAATTTTCTTCAATCCAGCATTTGGAAAAATCACTGCATGCTGACCAGTATAAAGATTTACGCCAACGCGTAAATGATCGCCGCTTGTACAATGACATCCGATGACTTAAAACGTCTTGCACTGCTTGTATATTGAATCCATTGTTCTGTGTCTTTGCAAGTGAATCTCTTTTAGTAAAACTCGTGACATTGTATGCACCGCTTAGACTCTTCAGTCTGTAAATATTTCTCACACTTACGTGCAAATGCTGTTGGTGTTTCCATATATTATAATGCTGAAGGCATCTCTCTAATTAATTAATTCTTGATAATCTTCGCTGTCGTCATTCTCTTCACTAGTTAATTTGATGTCATCACTGTCTTCAGTATAGCCGCGATCAGTAATAATATTTCCTGCTAACTACATATTCTCGCACAAAGAAAATAGTCTCCGTAAAATATTATTATATGCAGTATAGCCGCGATCCATACTGTTACTGCCAGCTTACAGCAGTGTACGGAGGCACCTCATGATAACTTCGCTTGGAGGCGCCATAAAGTTACAATCGCTCGGGGCACACCACGAGCTCCTGCGTAAATAATGCACTCGAGTTTGATTCGAGGGTAAAGTCATGGGGTATAGAAGGCTTCGACCTAGACCAGTAACAAAAATCAAAAGTCCCGTAATTATACTACTTATAGATATGTAAATTTGCGACTAACATAAGAAAGTTGACAGTAAGAATTTAAGATAATAAAAAAATCACGACTTTAAGGAAGTTAATACTTACCTCTTTGTCAGTGGAAGATCTTCCGGTTGCATGCATTTTGAAATTACATGTATATGATGAGAATAAAAAGTAAGGTTTAAGGAGTCCGCTGCAGAAAGATATGCAAGCTTTACTGGTTTGGATTTGACAATTACTAGTATACTGACTTTGGAATATAGCACTTGCTTTAGGAGATTAATTGTGAAAACTATGATTGTATTTTCTTATTACAGAGCCGCTATGAAAAGTTGAAAGGAAAACTGACACACAAAAACGACAAGGAGGTTGAACTAAATGAAATGGAGAAAGAGGCTAAAGTCTTGAAAAATGCAATTAAAAGGCAGAAAGGCAGAAACAGGAACGCGAAATTTAGAGTGTCTGAAAAACTAAAAAAATATCTGGTAAGTAAAATTAAACGCACGTCTTTGTAATTCCTGCAAAGTGATGAATTTCATTATTTTTCTTTCCTTAATAAGTTATTTCTCCAAGGCTCCCATTTTGCAAAGATGGATGATCTCGGGATTTATGGCCTATATAATTTGTTATTCGATGAGCAGGTCCTCTTTGTAAACAACAAGTTCTAATGCTTTACTTTTTGTCCATTGGTGTCCTGTTTGTATATTTTGTATATCAGGAACCCGCATATTCAGATTACCGTATTTTCTGACACTGGTGGAATACTGTTTAAGTTTTGTATAAACATATTGTGTTGTTACAGTATGACACAATGAGATTGGGCACAATTTCTAACAACTTAATTGGCCCTCTCCTTACATAATATAAGAATTTCAACAAATTTCAACATGACAGCAGTGTATAAAACAATAATATGGAAAAAATGATTGGAGAGAGAGAGAGAGAGAGAGAGAGAGAGAGAGAGAGAGAGAGAGAGAGGGAGGGGTCACAATGACAGCATTCCTGATTTGAATCAATTATTAAAATCGTCCAGTATCAGTCATATATTTGCATACATGTTGTAGAATTCTATATTTTTCATTTGCATATCCCTTTCCCCAAAGCAGTAAATTTAAGATAACAGCTGGATATGGCACTAAGAGTAATTTTCTAATCAACTCAGTTCGTTGCTGACCATGCTTGGGATGAAACATGAAGAAATGCAAGGTGGTTTCTATCTCACCGCAGGAATAAAAAGGAGTGTCAACAAGTTGAAGGCGGGAAATAACAGCTTTTAATGTGATTACAGTATGTCGCAATCTAGTATGGATAATTTCTAAGGCTCGATGACTAAAACTAGGCATTTTACTAAATTCGATATTTGGACATAAACACTTTTTCAAAGCACTGTAAGACATGCTACATTATGTATCCTGTTCAAGATTGTTCTACGAGGCTATTTTTGAGGGTATAAAAGATGATTTGGCAGAATTTAGTCTGAAATTGCAAGTGCTTATATTAGTTGAACGTCGAAGAGTATAATTTGTTTGTTCGGAAACAGGGGAGGGAGTAATGAGATAGTCTGGAGTTTGCCTCGTTTTCATTTTATATAGTGTTAATAATTTTGTCTCTTTCGTCTAGATTGCAGATTTTCGCACCATGTTTCGAAATAGGAAAATTGACTACTCGTGTATTTTGGAAGTCTTGTAACTATTCTTGCCGCTTCAAGTTGAATTTTTCCAGTTGTTCTGAATCTATCAGTGAATATCCATCCCAGACTACACAGGCATATTCGAAAATGGGCCTGATATAAGTTATATACAGTTTAGATAAAATTTGTCTGCGAAGTTTGTATTTTAGTTTTCTATGATTGGCTATTTTAGATGATGCTGTTTTCAGAATACTACCAATATGATAATTCCATCTGATATTTATTTTAGTACTCCTAGATGACGATGAGAATCCACATACTTAAGATCAATATTTTCAAAAACAAGTTCAGGAATATTTTATACTTTCTTGTTAGTAAAAAAAACACTGTTTTTTCTAGATTAAACTTTAAGAGCCATTGCTTGGACTATTTATGCAGTTTTATTAGATCATTATTCATGAGTAGTTCTATTTCAGCACAATAAGGGGATGAATAATGCAGAGATGAATCATTTGCATAGAGATGGATGAAAATACTCATACCATCAGAAAAATAGTTTACGTAGATATATTTATCGGATGTCAAAGATGTACGTGAGTTTTTGGGTCAACTTACACCCTTCTAGCTCGCGATATTTTATTGCAGTTGACAGTAATTTTGCTGCGAAAATATAATGTGATATTTCAATGCGCATCCTTCCTTTCTCAAAGATTTCATTTTTTTTACGGTAAGATAAACTCCTGTAGTGCAACTTGCTGCTGTCATCACTCAGTTTACACAATAATGATGTTTTTCTTATAGCACCAAACAAAAAGTTCCTTATGAAAACAGTGTATATATAAAATCAAACCCTTCATAAATGTATCCTTACTGCCTGTATGCTTATTTCTCAACATTCATTGTCATGTGACCTAATGGAAGATAATAAAATTTCATTAGCAATTTATTTATTTACTTGAAAATTTCAAATTAGCACACACACAACCATTTTTTTTGTATTAATCCTATATTTTATATATAGCTTAATGAATAACAAGAAACCACTGAATAATCTTCCATGCCTACAGATCATCTTGTTTTTCCTAAACAATCAGCAGACTGAGAATGATCAATATTGATAACTGAAACAGGACAAGTCGTATGCAGTACATATTATACCATTGTATCATAAAATCTTATGTCGGCTAAATTTACAAATCCACCGCTAGACACCTAGTGCCTTAGACACAATCAGGTTTGTGTTATTTTAAAATTTGCATTACATTCTATTTAGTATCTTTCTGGATGATATTAGGTATATAAATGTATCATACAGATTCAGTTCTTATTCGTGAAGGGTCTAAATAAACTATTTCTCATGGAAATGCTGGGGAAAATGGTGGGGAAATATTATTATTTAGGTATCGTTCGTTCGCGGGAGTCGGCTATGGTGCTCTAATGTAGACACACCCATTGCTCACGATAATAAAATGTTTGGATTTATGTGATAATTCTGTACGAACCAAATTATACTCAAAAGATTGTTGAGATATTATGCATATATACTTAAACACATTCTTTTCACACAAAATCTTGTTTTTAATGTCAGTGTCGGAACTTATTTCGGTAACTGCTACCGCGAGGGTAATATTGAGATATAGATGTAGGAGAATTTTCGATTTGGCACAGTATTCAGAACAAAGGATTAAAATTATTATATATAATTACATATTTCCGTTCAATTCTTTTCTGTTAGAATATTTGAGATCAAAGCGATTTTTTAAAAAATCATATACACTGTTAAGTGGATGCATAAAATACATAAACTTTAAACTGAAGGAAAAGTAAAATTAAAATTCCAAGAAAAAAAAGTAAAAAAAAAAGAAAAGAATCTATGTACAATTTAAGAACAATTGACACAGCTCATGTAGGAATTCGGTACCGATTATTTCAGCTATAGGTGTTAGTTTTGAGAATTATATTACACATATATTAAAATGGCGATTATTAACCTTATTTGACCCCTCCACGATCAATATTCATTCCTAGATCATGATATAAATGCCCTGAGAAATACATACTACAAAATCATTGATAAACTACGTCGACATTTTAGACGAGGCCAACCAAGAGGTGTCATTCAGTATAAAACGGATTGAATGTCGCACTGTCACAACGAAAACGACTCCTACTGGAAAAAAATTGAACTACCCCTGTACTGGTAATAATTCCCGACACCCGCTCTTCTTGACCCAATTTAGTGCTTTATTAACTTTTTAATTACAAAACATTTTAATTTTTTTCAAACCTATTGGGTTAAACATATTTATTTTTATTTATATGAATAGCATCTAAAATTAGTGCCAAATTAGAAATTTTTGATTTTATCGAAATTCAATGGATTTTACAGCTCTTCTCCTTTAGAGATACAAGAAATTATAAACACAGAGGCCGGCTAAATTATATCAAAGTAGAATAGTTGCAAAATTTAATATTGCAGATATACAAGTCGACAATCAGTCCATTAAAATATACATTTGCATTATAGCGAGGAAAATACAGCACATGAAGAAAAAAACAATATGTGTAAAGTTCAAATTAGAGAGAAAAGAAGAGAAATTAATCGAGAAGTAGTTCATTAAGATCTATGTCAAGAATAATGCGTTCTCGTGGAACGAACCAGAGCAGGCACAATGGACGCCTATTATTGTATAAGCATATTAGTGTTTTTACAATCAACCACGAACCGTTGACGTAAATGTGATGTTCTGTAAAAACTACAGAGTAAAAAATAATAATAATAATAAAAAATAAAAATAATATAAAAAAAAATACGAATACCTGCTTCATATAATAACGACACATCCCGATACAAGATATAGAATAACGACACATTCCGATACATGATATACAATAACGACACATCCCAATACAAGATATACAATAACAACACATCCCAATACAAGATATACAATAACGACACATCCCGATACAAGACAGTGTTTAAAGTTCATATATTAACGACACATCCCGATACAAGACAGTGTTTAGAGTTCATACAATAACGACACATCCCGATACAAGACAGTGTTTAGAGTTCATACAATAACGACACATCCTGATACAAGATAGTGTTTAGAGTTATGTTACATACGGGTCTTTTGGTTTGGAACGTCCAAACACGCCTGTTCCCGAGAGTATTCGCAAGAAAAGAAAAAGTGTTGCGTGTTTCTACAAGTCCATTTCTACATAAGGGTGAATCAATTAGGGGTTTTTTTTTGTTTTTTTTTTTAATGGGTAGTAGTTAAGTGAACCGCAAATTGTACGAAGTCGAGAATGATAACTCTGGAGTTTCCTTGTGTCCCAGTATTAGTGTCAGGGAACATATAATTTATTATCATTATTCAATATTTATTTTTTAAAAGTTGTTCGAGGATTCGTTTGGACAAGTTTCAGCGGGTAAAGTGTTCCGTTCTTCAATAACCGTCAATAACAGAGGGAAGAAACTAATTGAAATGAAGACCAGTTCCATCTTGCACTGTTTGAATGTTATTTACGTTACGTAAGGAATAGCGCACAAAGTCACTGACAGCTGGAGAAACAAGAGATACGAGATAGAATGACTTAAATCATTTATAATTTTATAAAAGAGCAAAGGTTTGTGTTTCCTTCCCCTGGATTTAAAGATTTCCTATCCTATTTCTCAGAGGGTTCACCTTTCTTTTGGATACAGCAAATGTTTACTTCTTCACGAGAATCTGCAAAGATAGTTTCTCAAAGAGATTGGTTAAAAAGAGAACAATGCTGCCAAGAGAGTTTGTTAACTAACTCACGTAGTATGCTGTTTACTACACCGCCTGGATCAGAAGCCTTTATAAATGGAAGGTTTCTGAGAACGTTTTGTACTTCATCATATGTTAGTATTATACATTTAAAACTACTTCATTACGTATATGAATGTATTCTTGGCAGGGCAACGTTTGCTTCATTACGTGCAGTTTGATTAATCAAATAATGTCAAATATATTAGCTTTGTTTTTTATCCTTTGTAATTAGTAGACCGTTATACTGAAAGTATGAAATGGAAGTTTCACCATGAGGGCAAATATTGCATAGCTTTTATTGTGACAGGAATAATAAGTTTTTGTTTTATTTGCAAAATCGATATAAAAATATATTTTAAATTTCTGATTTATTATGTCGCCTAAGAACGAAGAAATATTTCACAATTCCTAAAACTTATGTAAATTCTTTTCCACAAAAGGTCTGTGCTGTACAACACATGGATTTTTTCATCCAAAAGGTAATTTGTTCGTTTATGGAGGGTTGGTTTTAGGCGTGTGTCGTTTCAATTAATATGTATATTACAGATAAATATCGGGTCTCCTCTTCTCAAATATCTGGATGAAGGCAACGATAACGGAAAAGAAGTGGGAGATAAAGGAAAACGTACAAAAAGGACAGTGTATATCGACGAAGCTCAAATGTGGACGAAGGGAATAATTCCGTTCATGTTTAAAGAAAATTTACGTACGTAATATAACAAAACTGTCTTTATCTCATATGAGCAAATATCTGTTAAATATGTTTGTGCAAGCATGTTCGTCTGTCTGTCCTTCTATCTACGATTTAATGGTCAATATTTGTTGCCGATGCTTTATTAAGTCGTGGTAGTTTCGCTTCAAAGTAAAAGAAAAAAAAATACGGTTTTAAATTTGTATACAATCTATGAAACGGGTTAAACCATATGATTATCAAGCCTTAATAAGCGCAATCTTGTCTTTTTACAAGTTTCATAAGTACGATATAAACAAGCACAAAATATATTATATTTATAATTTGACAAACATACGCCAGTGTAGTATTTAACAGATAGCTGTCAGGGTTCAGTGATAAGACGAAAACATGAGTCAGACTCTAGATTTATATATCTTTTGCGTCGTCATAATACCTTGTTGGAGCATAATATCAATAGGTTGAAATGGGTTTTAAAAGATCACATGAATTTGAAAACGTAATACAACATTTACAAACCAGGAAACAACTTTCTCAGGAACTCGTGACATATGCCTTAAACTAGTGGACACACACACACACACACACACACACACACACACACACACACACACACACACACATATTCAAATAGCGAACCATATAATGTGGGATCCAGAGATTGGCGATATCCTCTCTGTTTTCTATAGGTGTCTACTTATAATTAGAATTTCATGTATATACTTTGCATTGAAACACACACACACGCGCGCGCACACACATACACACACAGTTCATCTAGTGAGTCTTTAATCATACATATAGTAATAAAACAGAATTCCACACTGGATGAGCTTCGAAATAAAATTATTGATTTCATCTAACAACTTTTCAAAAGAAATTCATTTGATTTAATTGTATGCAGGTAATGTTAGAAAGTGAATGTTCGTGAAATTGAAATTAGTGATTTTAAGTTTGTTTCTTTAGATAACATATTCCGAACTTAGTGCCGTAATAATAATAATAATAATAATAATAATAATAATAATAATAATAAAAAACAGCAACTATGATAATAACATATATTATTATTATTATTATACTATTATTATTATTATTATTGTATCTCATCTGAATTCAAATAGTCTTGTTAGCAATGTACAGTCTGTATATCGACCTCGCCACAGTACCAAAACTACCCTTCTGAAAGTAGTTAATGACCTTCTCTCTGCTTTGGATAGTGGAAAGATTAGAGTCCTCACCCTCCTTGACTTGTCTGCAGCATTTGACACAATATACCATGATATATTACTTCACCGTCTCCAGCATGTATTTGGCATTCACGATACAGTTACTATGGTTAAAGTCCCCCTTGGTCAACAAGACACAACTTGTGTCCGCAAATGGAAAACACTCCAGTCCAGTTGATCTATGTTTTGGTGTTCCACAGGGTTGTGTTCTTGGACCTGTTCTCTTCATTCTATACACTCAGCCGCTCTCAAGCGTCATAGATTGTCATCCAGTGTCTCACCAATTGTACGCTGATGACACCCAAATATACAAATCTAGCCATCCAACTGAAGTTGATGCTACCATCCAAGGTGTAGAGAGGTGCATTTCCGATGTGAAATCATGGATGACATGTAACAAGCTGCAGATGAATGATGATAAAACTGAAGCCATTCTGATTACAACACAAAGACTTTCTCATTCACATCCTTTACCTCAAACAATAAATATCAGCAACACCAACATTAAATTCACACAGTCAGTACGAACCCTAGGTGTTACTCTCGACAGTACTGTCTCATTGCACCAACATGTCATGAACATATGCAAGGCTGCATATCTGGAGCTGAGACGTATCAGCTCCATTCCGAATTATCTTTCAGTTGATGCCACTAAAACACTTGTGTTTTCCTTAGTACTTTCAAGACTGGACTATTGTAACTCAATTCTATCTGGTTCGTCTCAGTATCTACTCCAGAAACTTCAAAAAGTTCAAACACAGCAGCTCGGATCATCCTTAGATTACCACGAACAGAGCACACCTCTCCCCTGCTCTGTACCATACACTGGCTACCCATTCGATCCAGAATCAAAATAAATATTTCTTCTCTGTGCTACGTTTCATTGACTGGCTCCAGTCCAACATACCTATCTGACCTCACCCATGTGTAAACACCATCAAGATACTTACGCTCCTCTTCTGACACTCGTATTCTCATTATTCCCACAATCAAAATGAAGTCATGCGAACAACGTTCTTTTGCATACCAGGGCCTAGCAACGTGGAACGAATTGCCCACCGAACTTAGACACAAAGACACAGTGATCTCATTCAAGAGTGCTCTTAAGACTAACCTATTTCGACTGCAAGAACAGACTTAAAGACTTAATAATGTTTCCTTACCTTAACTATTTTCAGCATGTTTTTGTTTTGTAATTTGATGGTGTTTGTTTTTCGTTTTCATATCATTATATATATTTTTAGTTGTTATCTAATGTTTTAAAGCGCTTAGAGCTGCTAAAGAGTAGGCGCTATACAAAGTTCTCATTATGATTATTATTATTATTTTAGCGGCCTCGTGGAAATCATCGGCTATACAGTACATGAAAGAATGGGAGGCGGTGACAGCGTATCGCTTTGTACCATACACACCAACAGTTCATGCAGAATACGGTCTGGGCCATAACACCACTCTACAATTCATCTAGTGAGTCTTTTATTACTATACAAAACAAAACAGAAAAAAATAAAAACCTAACATTACTAAATTTAACAGAATATAGCGGATTAAAGTATAATTTGTAATAATGTTAAATTTCTCAGACGACTTAAAAATGAAATAAAGAACAACTACGTAGAAGCATTGTTAAGTACATCTAACTATATATCTATGTTTCCTAAAAAAGGATTTATATAAATTTGTAAAAGCATATAAAGAAAATAACTGCAATTTCCAGTGGTTGTTATTGCGGTCAGAAAACTAAAATGTATAAAATGATGATGATGATGATGATGATGATGATGACTGAAACGATGTTTTGAAGGCACGTCTGAGGATTCAAACCTATAATTATGTAAGTCAGATACACCAAGAGATCTATGAAGCGATAATGGAAGTATTTTACCATCATGTGAACCACCTGTTCAAGCATTTTGTTTATTTATTTATCTATTATTATTATTCATATGGACATAGCTCTCCTTTCCAAATATTTCTCTCTGCCTGTCTCTCCCTGAGTCATTATAACTGAACTATATACGAAATATGAAAAATATCCCCATGCCATTACCTGCTTTTCATTTATTGAATCATGACGAAAAAAAGTTGGGGAAGAAAACAAAATAATGTATTTCGTACTTCATTTAGAAAGGTTTTATTCTTTATATATATCTACACAAGGTTTTATTCTTTATATATATCCACACACACACACACACACACACACACACACACACACACACACACACACACACAAAAGTTAAAGAATGTTAGTCGAGATCCGAAACTTTGATAACTATTCTCAATTTTTAGGGGTCAAATACATGTACAGATATGTTTTTATTAAAATTTTAAATAGAATATGTAAAGCAAGATGTTCTGTGTATCATTAAGTTAATGTGAATTATAAGAGGGCGATTTCAAGACTTCTATCTAGCCTTGAGGTTGATGTTAATAGAGATCGTTGTTTTGGAGTACGATTCAACATAGGGCAAATACTTGTCTCTACTTGTCGTTGAACCATGTGTTTGCATTCAAGAAAATTAGTTGTAAAAGATAAAATCAAGACAAGAAAGAAGCAAATATCTCAATAATACTAATCATTTCATCAGCAAAACAATTTTGAAATTCTCAGTTTCAGAGTGGATTTGATCTCTGTGGGGAACCGAACATATTTCAATACTTCTGCTTCCCCTATAAATCCATATGTTCTATGTCATAGGCATAAAAAACACTCTCTCTTACACACACACACACACACACACACACACACACACACACACACACACACACAAATAAAAAATAAAAAATTAAATAAAATTAAAAAACCCACAAAAACACAAACCAAAGGTCTTTAATACTACCAACCCACCATCCCGGGCACGAAGAAAAATCATAACCCAGTTTTGGACCTATTGAAAGATAAAACGGTCGGTGCCCAAATTAAGAGACCATATTGTACTTTTGGCATGAACCATTTAACATTCACACACACTTAATTAATATCAGATAGTTATGAACACATGGTACAGTAGTCGAATGTTCGAACTCCATTGCCTTTGTCCATATAATTCATATCCGTAAAAAGAGTGTTTCCAATGTTTATGGAACAGTTAAGAAATCAAGTATGCTTATACCGTTAATTTTTCGTATAGTTCGGGCGGATGTTGGTCCTACGTGGGAAGAACAACTAATAACATACAAGATATATCACCTTGCAGCGGAGTATGTATCTTTACTACTTTTTGCATTGGTATGTATGTATGTATGTATGTATGTATGTATGTATGTATGTAAGCATGTATGTCTGTACTAAGGTACTAAGTGCATAAAGAATGGTGTTCAGGACTAATATATATATTCTAAATGACAATTCTCGTATCAGTTTTGGTGTGTATCGTGTCCAGATATCTGTGTTGTTCTTACATGAGAAATATCCGACCGATTCTTTCTCTTTTTTTAGGGAGATAAACATTAAAGATATTGTGAAATCTAGCCTTGTAGCAAATTACACGAATATTCGAAAGCAGAGAAAGGTATACGTGTCAGTTAAAAAATTTCTACCATGTTATCGCAACCGTACAGTAACATTATTTTAAATTAGTTTCTAACATTAAAGATGTTGTTTGTAATGTTGAACTTTTTCGGAGTGTGCACTATGGCTCTAAATGATGCATATAGGTGTCTTGTAGTTAGAAATCATTAAATACATACATAACAATCTAAATGAT
This sequence comes from Margaritifera margaritifera, assembly GCA_029931535.1. Lineage (NCBI taxonomy): Eukaryota > Metazoa > Mollusca > Bivalvia > Unionida > Margaritiferidae > Margaritifera > Margaritifera margaritifera. The sequence goes on along the minus strand of JAQPZY010000220.1, from coordinate 34,730 downwards.
GCATATAGGTGTCTTGTAGCTAGAAATCATTAAATACCTACATAACAATCTAAATGATGCATATAGGTGTCTTGTAGTTAGAAATCATTAAATACATACATAACAATCTAAATGATGCATATAGGTGTCTTGTAGCTAGAAATCATTAAATACCTACATAACAATCTAAATGATGCATATAGGTGTCTTGTAGTTAGAAATCATTAAATACATACATAACAATCTAAATGATGCATATAGGTGTCTTGTAGCTAAAAATCATTAAATACCTGCATAACATTCTAAATGATGTATATAGGTGTCTTGTAGCTAGAAATCATTAAATACATACATAACAATCTAAATGATGTATATAGGTGTCTTGTAGTTAGAAATCATTAAATACCTACATAACAATCTAAACGATGCATATATGTGTCTTGTATTTAGAAATCATTAAATACCTACATAACAATAGAAAAATGTGCCTTTATTTACCCATCCTAAGACACGCTGGGCTGACGAACTCGGTTTCTCTGCATTACTCACCACTGGGTTCATTCCAAAGTAAATTGTTGGGTTAATGCATAAATTGTATAGCAATTCGAGCGATTTCATTGGATCTAAGTCACCTCCATTGCTGTTTGGTTGCACTATGACGAGATCAGGAGAAAGATTAGCCAGTCAAACTATTTAAAAGCTGTTTTGGTAGGGTAACGACAGGGGGATACCGCATTTTCTAACGTTGAGCTCCAAAGGGTACTATGAAGGATTTGCTTCCCTTTATTATTAGTTTATTTGTTTTTATTGTTCAGAATGTGAATACTGTACATTTTAATACATCTTGACCCCGTGTGTTGTGAGCCTTCAGCTCAACAGTCCATCGCGAATAAATGAACATTTATGTACCATGAATCTATGCCGACCAATATACCATGAGCAGATGAATGTAGAGACGCGGAGTTTGTCAGTTCTGAACATTTGAGGTTGTTATTTACCATATATTGACGCACTGATGCCGACGCTAAATGGTGGTGCAAAACTTTGAACCAACCACCAAAGTGATGATGAATGTCTATATAAACACTGAAATTTTCGTCTGTGATAACATCCAGATGACGACGACGATGATGATGATCATGATGATAATGATTATTATTATTATTATTATTATTATTATTATTATTATTATTATAAGAAGAAACAGTAGTTCTGTTCTTATTATTGTATTCTTATTGCTAATTGTTATTATTAACATTATTATTATTATTATTCAGTCTGTTGCTGCACATGAGCTTGGGCACTCGCTAGGACTCGCTCATGAACAAAGCAATGTGAATCAGGACTTACACGTTCGAATTAACTGGGATAATATACAACCAAGTAAGTAAACATTTTGCTACCTAGTTTAATCCTTTCTCGTGATGTCATACCATTGCGCTATTAGTGAATCAGTTTTCACGAATCCACAGTCCCGGCTCTTGCTGTTGCTTACTCAACCGTTTACCCGCAGTCCGTGGGTACGAATGGGCGCTCAAGTTACCAACAGCGAACGATTCAAGAGAGATTCGAAAGATGCGAATGTTAGCAGAGAATCATATTTTACAAATCCACAGTCCCTTCTCTTGTTGTTGATTACTCAAACGTCTACCCGCACAGCTGGACTTTCACGTGCCACGGTCACGTATGCACGGCCAAGTTATCAACAGAGAGCGAACGCTTGGCATAGTCGAGAGAAATTAGAAAGATGTGAACAATTTTCTGAGACGAATTTGATCAATTTTGTTATGTTTATATCCGTAATGTAGGTTAACATTTAAAAATAATGTTTAAATTGTTCATCGCGAAATGTAAAGAGTGAAAATCGATTAACATGGAGAAACTACTTCAAGCAAAGGATTAGTGAAAAATAATGCAACCTACACTTCTGGTCTGGTGCATTCTTTTTCACGAATCCACGTCTTGTTGAATTTTCTTCAGCACCTAATTTACACAATGTGAAATTTTAAATGTAAAATGTAAGTAACAATGGTTAATTGCTGTATATTTTTGATAAATACCACAACTTTTTATGCTTCTATTTTTCCTAAAGTAACGTTCTTTCAGTAATTCTACAGGCAGTCCTTCAGTTTTTATTATCCTTTTTGCTGAAATAAAATATGTGCAAGATATATAAATATAGCAGAACAATAAGAATCAATTACAACTTCCAGTATCAATTGACTTGCATGGTTCTTGCTCATTTCAGATGAAGTAAATTGTTTTAAAATCTGAACAAGAGTTTATAAACAGAAAGTATTGAATATTTCCCTAATATGGATGCAAAGATATTTGTTATAAATGTAGAGCACTTATGTTTCCTTCGCTCTCTCTCTCTCTCTCTCGTATATACGTTAAATTTTCTTCTGTAGTTTAAGAAGATCTAGCAGCCCAAACCCGAATGCTTTGATAATAAAAATGATAATAAGGTAGTCATATGTCTGAAACGAAGGAAAATGCTTGACACAATGTATTTAATTTTGTGTCATTTCATTTTACAAGAAGAAAAATAAATCTTGTCATACTCATCGCATAAGCTAATGATCAATCTGTATTCATTTTTGCCTGAATTGCATTCTTTTATGTTTACACCAAGAGCTATACAAATGTAGTTCCCATTCTGTCGTGTATCTTCTCTGTTCGTGCATTACGTTGTCACCCTCTATTTGCATTTTTATACTCAAAGCTGCGCCGATTATTTTTTTTCCTGATGCCCCTCTTGCATATCTCTCTCTCTCTCTCTCTCTCTCTCTCTCTCTCTCTCTCTCTCTCTCTCTCTCTCTCTCTCTCTCTCTCTCTCCGGATTTCGTTACATACGACGTTTACTGTATAGGCACGACAATTTCTTCTTTGATGTTTGTTATACAGCGTTGTTGAGCTGACGGCAGCACAACAAAGACACGTAGTTTACCCATTTTGAAACCGTGTTTCAATTTTTTCTTCTTCCTTTCTTCTATTTCTTCTATGCCTTCTGTCATTCAAAAATGTAGGAGTCAAGAGTTTATCTTGGCTTTTTTGTGTGTCTAGTGTTTTGTGTGTGTCTAGTGTTTTATGGATGTAAGTTTTTTCTTCCATTGACAAAGGTCTATGTGTGTGTCTGTCTGCTTCTCTCTCTCATGATAGATAGATAGATAGATAGATAGATAGATAGATAGATAGATAGTTAGATAGATAGATAGATAGATAATCTAAGATAGGTACAAATATATACCTGACAGAGCGGAAAGTGCTATCCCTGGATCCAACATCAGCATGCCAGATAATAAAGAGTGTAATTATTATATATTGAGAAAGAATATTGTCATACCGGTTAGATAATATTTTTAATTCGTTCAATGCCAAGACCCGAACCCAGGTCCGCGAGTTACGACAACAATCGCCTTGTCTGATACCACGCATATGCTGTAATCAATATTTTGTCTCACTCGAAATTTAGTCCTTTCTAAACGCTCTCTCTTGCTCTCTCTCTCACACGCACACACACAGTGAATGACATGGTGAAGACAAAGATCTCTTCCATTTGTAACATCTCTGCGAAATTCTGAATTAATCAGAAAACTCATTTTCTTTTTTTAATGAATTGGCAATTTAAATGCAAAAAGGATGTGACACTGCGTATAACTTAAGACACATATGAAAGGACTTTGTACGTTGGAAGTTCCAAAAGGCTTTGAATGTGATGTTGGTTCTAAATTGAAATGCTGGTGCAACCTACATTTCAAATTCAGGAAAACTGGATCATACAGAATTGTATACTGTGACCATACCTACTGACCGGTGGTGATTAAAGATGAACTGTTTACAACATATCAAAATGTTACGAATGAGTTGATCAGTCATGAAAAAAAAAAAACATGGGACGAGATTCGTTGTAACTACCCAGGCTGGTTTTGGAATTACCCTGGATTATAGTATGCTCTAATGTTATCAGACTCAGTGCAAATTGGAATTCCAATCTGTCTCGTTATATGTTTGTCGAGTAATAAGAATTTCATGATGCCCCGAGATAGGTTGGAATTTCATTCTCTCTCTCTCTGTCTCGCACACACACACACACACACACACGCGCGCACGCACGAAAAAATTAAAGAAGTTGGTAAATATATAGAAAAAATATTTCATTAAAAATGAAATCAGTACTATATCCATACGTTATTCCTTCTAGAGCTTTCGCATCATCGTCATGGATACTCATCAGGTAGATAAATTATGCTCTAAATTGTAAAAGTTAAAACCTGTAATGATAACATATAATGTACCTACCTGAAGAGTATCCGTGACCATGATGCGAACACGCTAGAAGGAATAAAGTTCATATTAAATGCACACACACACACACACACACACACACACACACACACACACACATATATATATATCTTATCCTACGTTAATGCAGGATATATTTCATCGTGCAGTACAAAAAATGAAGACACAAGATGCAATATATGCGGTATTTACGCAGGATAAGAAAAGAAAAATATTTTTATTATATACCAGAAGATTAAGCTCACTCTTCTGCCCACCCCACCCCCCTCAGTTTAAATCGTGTTCATAGGTTGATCATAAAAATATCGGCTATTAAAGAGACCTTATCTGTTGCAATGACTGACACTTTGTAAACTAGTTTATCCTATTTTCCATGCCTCAAACGTAATGCGGTTTCCATGAATGATCTAGCTCACACAATGCTCATTGTTTTGTTGCAAGTATAACTTCTGCAGGAACACATAATCAAGTCTCGCATAGCATGTTGGCAAACTTTATATGTGCACATGTGAAAATGCAAGGTTATATATTTCACATGTAAAAATATAGGAATGAAAGCAAATGAAACATATTTCACACACACACACACACACACAAACACACACACATATATATATATTATATATATATATATTTTATTCTTTTTTTTCAGGCTATAGGAGCCAGTTTAAGGTAGAATCTGGAAGTAACTGGTTCTCTTTTAACTATGACTATAGCTCCCTGATGCACTATGGACTCTGGGTAAGTTATGAAATATGTCTAATAACATATACTAGGTGTGAAAATTGATGTTTTCATGCAATTTAAAAAGGAGTAGTTTCAACTATTGATCAATTTTAGATTCTCTATCATACCATAATCAACATGTCATTTATAGATAGGTTGTCGCCATCCTATTGCTTTTCTTACCTGCTCTTCGAACAATATTTAAGTTTATATCATACAGAAAAGCGGTGTCGCTGATGAGCTCTAATTTACTTTCCGCTTGGTAGGATATTTGTTTCTTTCTAAATCGGTCTCAGTTTCTATAAACGAGTTTTGAATATGTCGTTTATAATATGTTATTATTCTTCTCCGAGGTACTTTCTCAAGCTTTTCAATACAAAATGTTAGAACAAACGTTTAGTATTCATAGTCGGAAAAAGATTGTGTTTTTCCCACCCTTTTTCATTTTCTTTCTCTGGGATTTGAATACTTCTCTTGTCCACTGCACTTCGAATAAAACCATTCACCGTTGATGATAAAAATTGTATCTAATTACTTAATTTTTCTTTCTGAAGGATTGTACTTAAACACTCTAAATTTTCTTAACCAAATTAGAAACTAACTTCAGTATCTATTTGAAGTATACTATTATTTATATTTGTTTTATTTCCCTCTTTTACACGGTTAGATTTCTCACCGATATTCGTAAAAATTCAGTTGGTTGATAACAATATATCGTTTAGAGGAACCTTTCCGATCCTGCCCGAGTTCTGCATATTTAAGCCACAAACCTTAGTGTATCCATTTATTCTGGTATTATATCTGACACTGAGTATTCCAACTTACTGCAAGGTCCACCCTAATTTGTATGGTCGGATTACGCAGGTTTCACTGTTTGTATCACTAACTGTTATTTTCCTATCTCTTTAGGATTTTACCATAAACGATCAGAAAGTAATGACCATACTTGATAACAGATTAGAATACTTAGTCCTGTCTAGATATGAAACGGACTACTTCTATCCGGCGTATGAAGTCCAGTTAGTTCTTAAACTCAATGGTAAGTAGTTATACTATACAGCTTTTGTATGCATTGTCTTGAATTACTTTTCATAGGAAGATATAGAACCAATGTTGGTCAATTGCATACATTGGTATTGAGAGTTGAATTCATTTATCAAACTATATAGGTACAATTTACTGGTAAAATTATGTAGTAGATTTCTAATAGAACATCGGGGCATTTATAAAGAGTTAATGTAAGTGTTTATATTTAGACTTATTTGACCTATAAATGGAGTCAAGATAAACTTCTTACATTCAAGAAAACACTTGCGAATACAATTCATTCAAAACCGGTGTTACACGGGAAAATTATGTTTTTCTCCTTGATGAATTGCTGTATTGACCTAAGTGATTCGGCAAGAATTTATTAGAAAAACTTGATTAATTCACTGACTTTGTCACTTGTGTGCATAATTAATTCATTGGATCATCGAGGTTAAATCTCAGTACGAAAGTCTGTGTAAGAAACCATTTCCCCCCATAGCAAATTTTCTCCTCGGAAAGTTGACCTCATGGGAAATTTTCAAGCATGATGGTTAAAACATTGCAAGATATAATGAGGCCATATTTGTTTACTACAATAGGCCAGACACATAGTGAGAAATTTTCTTACTATGAACTTCTCAATTATTAGGTCGTTGTTTGCTTCATTAGAACTTTGGATAAGAAGCATTGATAATTGACGACGCTTCAAACGCACAAAACGTATGTTTTCTGGTGGAAAGCAAATGTGCACGTCCATCAATCGCAGTGATACGTTCAATACCAGTTTTAGTTGCTACATACATTTAGGTCAATGCACAATATCTGATCAATAGCAAGTATGAATACTAATGTGCAGGTGTGCTTGTGTGTAGTTCAGAGAGAGAGAGAGAGAGAGAGAGAGAGAGAGAGAGAGAGAGAGAGAGAGTGGCCATCCTGCTTAAGAATATTTTGTATATATATATACATATTATATTATATTATATTATATTATATTATATTATATTATATTATATTATATTATATATATATATATATATTGTTTCTTGGATCATTATTCAGAGACTTTCTGCCGAAACTTCACTATGAACTGCTACAACGCTGGATACCTGAGTTACGTCAATGGAAAATGTCAGTGCCGCTGCCCGTTTACGTTGAATCCTGAAGATAAGTGTCAGACTTTAGAGTCTAACGGTAAGATAAATGTCAGACTTTAGTGTCTAACAGTAAGATAAATGTCAGAATTTAGAGTCTAACGGTAAGATAAATGTCAGACTTTAGAGTCTAACAGTAAGATAAATGTCAGACTTTAGAGTCTAACGGTAAGATAAATGTGAGACTTTAAAGTCTAACGGTAAGATACCCTTTAGCGTTTGTACACCTCGCTGCAAAATTACCAGGGTAATGCTTTCCTCGTGTCCTTTCAACTGTCCATGCCTCTGTAGGTCCAACTTTACTTCTATCACAGGGTAGATCATCTGAGAGAACTTTCTGTTAGGATCTTTTATCGTCCTAGTTAACATAATGAGATTTTTACTCTTCTTAAGCTCTTTTAGCCGAGTTAAAACATTTTAAGAAATAGAAAATGTTCACCAAAGAAAACAGAAGCACAAAAAATACTTGTGTGAGGATAAAGATATTTTTTAAATAGAAAACCAAAAGTTTAGCTCAGCTGGAAGTGTGTGTGTGTGTGTGTGTGTGTGTGTGTGTGTGTGTGTGTGTGTGAAAATATTGACATTATATATGTGGTGCATGGTTCGTCATGCACATTCCCGCCGAGAAGTGGGGATGTCAATTGCCCAGGGGTCTGTCAATTTCTAGGGGACCGCCGTCAACTCGGTTATAACATTAAATTAATCTTTGCAGTAAATATTAAAATTTCTACTTTACAAGAGTCGAAGTTACGGTAGATTACTACAGGTTTTATATGCAAAACTGTACACAGCTTTTAATGCACAAAAACATAAACTAGTTTTGGGGCCGATGACTGCTCTGCCCAGGGGCACGGAATTTCTGTCGGCGGGCCTGGTCATTCAGTAACTTCATATTACATTATTACAAAAGTTCGTCGCATTATAAACTTTTGTTTCAAAACATCTACTATTGCAAATAAAGTCTTATAAATGGTTGCAGGTATGGAAATAAGAAAATTGACATTCTTCATTACGAAATAAAAATTATATCTTTTCTACTATTCAGAATACAGATACATCCATATTTTCAGTCTGTTTATTACTTTCGGTATCTAATTTTTACGCATAAAACATTTTTAATGACTGCATATTGAATACCAATAATTATAATATGAAAATGCAATGTTTATTTAGGCTGACTCTACGATTATTCTTTAGAAATTAAATAACATGTCTTGAATTTATAATGTGAAGAATATCCTGCAGAAAGTTAAAGCATACAGTGTTGAATTGATAATGAATACAACTTATATTTGCCTTTTACTTTCGACCGACCAGACGTAATTTCCAGATCTGTGTATTCACACAAAATGGATTATTTTGTAAACCAAACACATTTTAGTTATGATAACAAGGACGCATGTTTTTAAAACTTTAAAATTATGAAGCCAAAGGTAAAGGTCAAATACATAAATATTGATGTAGTTTAGATTTAAATAGAATTAAATTAGCAAAATAATAAATATAGAATTTTCTTTATTACTAAATTTCAAAGACAGATGAACTCAGAGTGATTTATTGGGATTCAGGATTTAAAGCTTTAGCTGGAGTTTCGTGTTGAAAATGTTTATATGTCTGATGTAGTAACCATATCATGAGGAAAGGGCTCACCATTCTTTTTCAGTTCAAAATTTGTCATGGCCCGAAGGTTCCTTTGCCTTTCTTAAACCCATCCAAGGATGCCCAAATGGATTCATGTCTGGGTCCGTGAAGCGCTATGAGGATCCCGCTGGTTATTCGAGCGGAGTGACGAGTGATTTTCATGCCGCCGGAGAATACACGAACTCTGCCTATATTAAAGAGGAATTTTGTGTCAAAAACGAAAAATTCACAGGCAGTCAAACAAACCCAATCAAATGGGGTCCGGGGAGCTACTGTATACTTCGAAAGGGTGGGAGGTGTCCACCAGGTATCACTCTGCTCCACGATCTATAAAGCACCTGCATAAATCTCAAACGGCATGTACAAAGTCAATTCAGCCACTATGCCAGCTGCGTGTGGCTCAATTATTAGTGCCAATAAATAAGCCCAGTTAATGAATCATGAATCATAACCCCATTTATTGAAAGATTTGGGGTTCTTGTGACTGCATTTAGCCAATCTCTGGCCATTCTACTTTTAAAAATATTTAAATCTGGTTTTGATCTTTATGCAGAATGTTTCGTAGATTGGTATTGAGACACACACCATGTATATATATATATATATATATATATATATATATATATATATATATATATATATATATATATATATATATATATATATATATATATATATATATATATATTTATGACACCAAAGTGAATAGGTCCACGTGCCGGGTTGATATAAAGAAATTAGAAATACATTTGTAACTTCAACAGGATATCAGTTATGTACATCCTTTACTTTATATATATATATATATATATATATATATATATATATATATATATATATATATATATATATATAATTTACCAAAATATACACCCAATATGGTTACCTTGACTTGTATAACTAATGCATTATACTTTTCTTTCAATATTATTCCTCTAAGGATCGTGTATTTTAAAATACTAGCCACGAACACGGTAAGTGTTGAAGATAGAATTACTTAATTTAAATCGAAAATGACTTCTAAATCTTTAGTAGATCATGTAATTGCTTATCATATATAAGCTGCATAAGTATAGAAATTTCTAATTTATTCGTAGTTTTGTCGACGGTTACATTCCCAACAAGGATGTGAATATTATGAGTAAATGTTTCATTTAGCTCATGTTTCGTATTCATTCTTTTTATTTGGCGGCAGAATTTGAAAGTTTTAATGAAAGGCTTTTCTATGTATATATAATATTCACATCTTAAGATTTTATTTGGCACGCGATATCGTTAGGATAGATGAAATGCATAATACTTGCATTCAATAAGCAAAAGAAACAGTGTGTTATATAGGGCCTTGGAAATGAATCGATATAACGGGATACATTTTATTATACCATGTGCCTTTTAAATCAGCATTTGAGGCAGGAGCTATCCAGTTCGATGACTTTGAAACCGGAGGAAGTACAACCATCTCGGGTGAACTTCCAGATGGAAACTATGTGACTGGCACAAAGTTTGAATTTTGCTGCCGAAATGATGGGGCATCAACTATACCAATGGAACTTCCGAGATCCATGCCATTCACGTTGTATGTAGGAAGTAGTGGTTCATGTCAAGCGGTGAAAGGTGTGTATAGAGAGACAGACAGGTAGACAAAATTGCATGTATCCAGAGAGAGAGAGAGAGAGAGAGAGAGAGAGAGAGAGAGAGAGAGAGAGAGAGAGAGAGAGAGAGAGAGAGAGAGAGAGAAGCTTCGTTTTGTATATATAGATTGGACTAAACTTTACCACTATGTAAGTTAATAGAATTAATACAGTTTAACAGCCCCACCCCCGCCGAATATTTTTGCATCGAATTTTATATAACTTTACTACATTACTTTGAATCTAGCTTATGATGTCATCGTAACATTATTGCTTACATACTCGCCACAATTGAGATATATTTCTTAATTTTGAGATTGATATTATATCATTACTATTACGTATACTACTAAGCTGCAAATTATTATGGATGTAACTGGGCTACATTATTCTTTAGGACAAATCTTTGGATCTGAATTGTTTGTAATGGTTGTACAACGATTTTTCATTCGATTTCGTCAACGGAAGGTAACTAACGTTGTCCACCTCTTTTTCAGGAATGCGCGTTATGGAAGAACGCTACCAATTTTACAACACGGATAATTCGACCATCACGAGTAGGACGGGCTCGTACCCTTTTATTTATGTCTATAGTGGTGCATTTTCACGTTTGTGGAATATCTACTTTTGCTTCTATTATCCACTGGATTATGGTAAGATGAAACTGTTTCATATTTATTTTACATCACTATTACTTACGCCACACACGTAGATATAAGATTAGGTGTATATTCAGAGACTTTAAATATGGTATTGAAATTTAAGTTTTTGTGCATGTCTTCAATTATTGTGCCAAGACATGGTTGCGACTACCTGGTAAGGAGTTTTATGTACCATATATTTGCTGTCCCTTGCCAGACTCTAGAATGCATTTTTCTTCAAAGTCTGATATGTGAGACAATTGCAAGTAAAGTACTACTTTTTTAAAACTATATGAATATACCGCTGTATTTTTCCAGACGTTGGGATGGTATTATTTAATTGTGTTTAATACAGCAATAGCTCTTGAAACTTTTTTATTTTATTTTTGTATGAAGTTCTGTTAATTTATAACTTAGTTGAGAGTAAGGGTATATTAGATGAACGTCATTTAAATTGTAACTCAGTTTAGAGTAAGGTATATTAGATGAGTGTCATTTAAATTGTGACTCAGTTTAGAGTAAGGTATATTAGATGAACGTCATTTAAATTGTAACTCAGTTTAGAGTAAGGTATATTAGATGAACGTCATTTAAATTGTAACTCAGCTTAGAGTAAGGTATACTAGATGAGCGTAATTTAAATCATAACTCAATTTAGAGATAGGGTATATTTGATGAGCATCGTTTACATTGTAAGTCAGTTTAGAATAATAGTATCTTAGATGGGCGTTATTTTCTGTCCTATATTTATTTTACAACTCATGCTTATAAAATATTTGCAATGTCATATTGTTGTTACACTGTAGTTGAATATTGTCTCCAGAATGATTAGATTTGAATTGCTGGTTTGGTACATGCACTAACTGACCATCAACAACGTGTGCAAAATTGTTTGCGTTTACGTCATATGGCGTTCCTTGGTCTAAAATATTAAATTGACCAGATTTTGCCAAAAGGTGGATACATCAGTTTTACTTCAAAGTCAAAACGACTTTGCAAATGGTCTCGTAAACAATGATATAGGAATTTACGATATCACCTCGCCATTTTTCCAAAACAATTATAACGTCAGAAATATATCTGAGATGGAATGATAAAACCTGTCATTTTAATCTTCATTCAGCATGCGGTGGAATATACAACGTGTCGATTGGCAAGCCTATCATTGTCACATCGCCAAACCATCCACAAAATTATGGCAATTCCAAGAGATGTACTTGGTTGTTAAAGGTGAGTTTTCTATCGGTGTATGTATGTATGTATGTATGTATGTATGTATGTATGTATGTATGTATGTATGTATGTATGTATGTATGTATGTATGTTTCTATTCATCTTCACTATATCAACCAAATCGAAAGGTATCAAGTTTTGTTCTAATTTTATATCATTGTGCAGAGGACATGGTAGATGTTTGAACATATTTGGATATATAATTCTTAAGATCTATAGATTTTCATTAATATAAAATGTGAAGATTGCATTGTAATAGAACATCAATGGACCCAATGAAAGTTTCAAGTTTGCTGAAATAATCAGGTCAAAATGTTATTCGGTTTGATGGTCACAGTGTTTCGATTTTTCTCTCGCTTTTGAATGACGAGAGACAGGTATGACTTTTCCGGCGACGGCGTCATCAACACTACTAATGTTTTGTGTTAAATATTTTGATCGTCAAATATTTTCTGACCCATTAATCATCTGAAAATGTGATAATGTTACCATGTGTCAAAAGTTTGTACCTTGATATGCTAGGAGTTCCTGGCTCTCCGGAAAAAACAGGAAGCTACATCATCGTAACGCAGTTAATAAGGGAAACTACGCGTTGCGCAGAAAACTTGTTTGTTTCAACAAATGTTGCTGTTAAATTATTTCCATATGTGTGTCATGAAAAGCCTCATTACCAGTCATTTGTACGTAAAATAATTGTTTTTGGAATGGCGAAGTATGGTAAAATCATGTGTTTGTCGAAATGAAGACTTCTGGACTTCTGTCCAGCTTCTTTGTCATCCAATCAGATCTATGAAGACAAAGATACTGGACAGAAGTCCAATTCCAGAACACTTCTCTTACCCTGGCCACACTTTCAGTGAAGTAACACTGACTGCAGTTGCTCACAACCCCAACTGAAGTTCCAAAACCAGGAAAAAAAAAGAAAGAATCTTACTGGATACGCCGCCTTAGAACACTGAAACCAAACTATCAAGACTAGAAAAAAGACAACCACACGCAAATAAACTCGTCATCTATTTACAGCCACCACATTTTCAATTAAATAATTCAATAATTTTGCTCATCAGTCACTCACTCACCTATAATTACTACTCTTTTTTTTTTATTGCTATGATCATTAGACGCCTCACGGAAACAATGAACTATCCGGGATTTCATCTGCGGTTACACCAATTTACATTAAAAAACAGACGGCGATATTTCTTATCCATTTGTACGTAAACACCAACTAATTTGCAGCATCGGCAGTCGAGTTGAAGCAAACTAGACGACACATCTTACATTTTCAAGCTGTAATTCCCATAGAAATAGTTATGTAAACTTTTGTAATTTCAACGCTTTTTTGTATTTATTGTTTGTCTTGTCTCTGTTTTGTGTTTGCATTTGAAAAAGACACAACGAGAGTCGAAAGCGTTTAGGCTAGTTAAAAACTAGCCATTACACATTATTGCCCACACCTATTTTATATTTTCCTCTCTCCATTCCCAAAAAGCTTCCGACATCACATTTGAAGAAGCAATCCAAGGAACCTGCTTGTTCACCAGTGGCTTACTTATGTAGCTTAGTAATTTATTCCCGCTTTGAAAAATACTTAAAGACTTGAAGATGATACTGTTGCAATTGCAACCTCGTTTGAATATGGTGCTCTTGTAGCTTAAGTAAAACTACCCTCTCCCTACCCCCATACCTCTGCCAATCTGGGAAACTCGTTTTTACAAACACATATTTCTTGAACGATATTTTCGTTGTCAAATTTACGTGCATTTGTTATTTTCAGTATTGTGCACGTTGCTATTTGGAATCTATATAAAGTAGTGTTCCTTTTACCTAAAAACTAATATATCGGGATTATACACAGTTTGCTGTGTACAAATGTGCGCCAGAGATCGAGAGACTAACCTGAGAGTTCAGAGTTTTTCGCGCTTGCTCTGGCGAACGTTTGCAAAAAAAAAAAAAACCGTGTGTGATTGATATTCTAACTTTTATATTTACTAATTATATAAATGATATATCACAAATATATGAGCAGGAACGTTTTAGCTTACACACGAAAACTGCACTTAAACAGTACTTTCGGATGTTAGAGTACAGTTATATCACAAAATTGTGCTCGTCAAACCAGTTATAAACGAGGTTATCATGTAAAATGACTGTCTTGAATTTACGACTTTCAGGGCCCTGTGGGAACCAAGCTTCGCCTTAATTTTAATACATTGGACATTAAGACAACTTCAGATGGGTCATGTGAAGATCTGCTAGAGATACGACATTCACTTCCGGGTCATAGAGGGTTTAGGTAAAATATCAACAATTCATTTAATATCTTAAATTAAGATAAGTATATTTTTGTTTTTGTTCAAATCACAACCCAGTTTTTCACTTTTGTTAAAATCCACTAACTTCAGCAAATGTTTATACCACCATGATTGCTCTAATCCCCATAATCACTTAATTAAATTTATTTCTAAACGTAACCACAGAAGAGAATTGGAATTTGTCTTATCTTCCAACTCCAAATGTCAAAGTGTGCTCTCTGTAAAATCAAGGTGAATCCATTTTCTAACACAGCCATTTTGAACTTATGCACACAGAATTGTTTAACTGTGCATCTGGAACTGGCCTGTATAGAAAACAAGCCATCTTACTCATAACCTGGTAATAGAGTGACAGTGCTTTAGACACACCCTACTGATAATCGAGCCTAGAAAATATTGACTGGTCAAACATTAATTCTTCTTTTTCGCAAAAGAATTATGATCATATAAATTAGTACTCATGAACATGTACATCATATAATGTGCATTTTATTTCACAAAATCATATTGATAAAATGTTTAAATGTCTATATGCTTGGTCATCTCTTTTCACTTTTGAGAAGACCATTCTACAAATACAAACATGCACTTGCAGCTTCCACTCGCTTTTACCTCTGACCATGGCAAAAAGCTTTTGCTGCAGCAGATATGAGGTCACTAGTGCTACGTTGAGCCAAGTAGACTTAACCTACGTTGACAGTGGGTAAAAACTGCTAAACCTAACACAGACAACAATAGAAGAACAAATACTCCAACTTGATTTTATAATCATTGTTAATAAAATAGTGGAACAAAATTTTGGGCTAGGTAGGTATGGCAATATTTATAAATAAGAGAGCATCGATGGTTTGTTTCTCGAATAGGCTTTGAGGAAACTTGACAAACTGAATTTTCATATCAACAGATTATAGTCTTTTTAGATTATTCTTTTACTGAATAAGCACTGTGCACTATCGCCGCTAAGTAAGTGCCTCTGCTATCTGGCGATTTACTATACAATTTTTTATTTTATCTCTACGCCGACCACATTGGAGAACACACATGTATGTTTAGAGTCTAACAAAATAGTTCCACACACTTGACTCCTTTCCTTTCTTTTGTGATGACTTGCTAAAGTCAATCTGATATATGTCTTTAATGTATTTTGAACAAAGTAAAATTCTTCGTAAATATGTGTTAACGTGTTTTGTTTTCTTGTGTAAACTGTTAACTTGTTAATGCTCATTGAAGTACTTCCGTTGTCAAACTCTTCGGAATTAAGTAGTTCGTGCACGTTGTCAAACTCTTCAGTTTCGGGAGGTAAGTAGTTCTTGCATGTAGTCCGCAATCCTATAATGCCTTAATGGAAGTGATCGGGTTTGAAAAAAACATCTGAACTTTTGAAGTTTGCTTTACAAGTTAACATGCAACTGCTGCCTGATGTATACTATTATTCTAAGGGAGGTGACTCTTGATACCATATTACAACTCGTAGCGATTCCAAATACCACGTGTAATATTGGACATAAAATGCATCGTTGTCAAAACCTCCTATTAAGTCAAACAGTTTCCGCGCTAAAATGAATCAAAAACCACCCTTTCTGGTAGTCACATTCAACATGTACAAAGTAAAGATATGCAGTCGGCCATATATACAATCTTAGTGGTTTTATTTGAAAATTTCAGATGTTTCAATGGCGGATCACTCAATAATTTTATTAAAACTATAATAATTGATGAAAACAATTGTTCAATCAATCACTGATAAATAAAACAACTGAAAGGAATAATTATATTATTGAAAACACGACGCAATTCTAATAAAACCTATCAAGTTGCATATTGTAGAAATTTAATTTTGGTGAATTATAATTCTACTTGTAACATTATTTATAATCACATTTACGGGTTCGATACCAACCCAGGCCATCCTGAGTTGTAAGCACTTAGCTCACATTTCCTCGGCATGATATAGCCAATATTGTGCTGAAAGTGCCGCTAAAAATAAATTTATTATAAAAAAACAACCCCCCCCCCGACCATAATCACATTTACACAATCAACGTATATTCGATGCATTTATACGTGCATCCGTTCGTCTTTCTAAACCGACAGTATGCAAAACCAAGCCGATAATCATTTTTTTTTTCTTTCTTGACCTTTTGCTTTGAACTGAAAGAACAGTCAGATGTATGCATGTGTGTGTTTTCTCAGAGAAGTGGAAAAGTAGATATTATTCTCTTATATTTCAACACACATATTTCTCTCTCTCCCTACCTCTCTCTCTTTACATTATCGTCAGAGAGTAATAACACCGAAAAGAACTTTATTGTTCAGCATCAGTATTAAAATGCATTAAAATCTCTCGCAACCTGACAGAATATTAAGTGAAAGCCAGAATGCATTTATATTTTACCAAGAGGACGAATAAAGTTCCCCACAATACATTTTAAGCACGCCACAACCGGACAAGTGCATAAAGAACAACTGCTGAAAACACTTTTGTTTACACAGTTACAGCCAGTAAGCTTAATAGAAGCTTGTATCCAAGAGTTATTGTGAAACCTTTGGTCGCGGTTATAACATGTCTCCCATTGGAACTGTATCGTGAAACCTCAGGTCGCGGTTGTTACATGTTTCCCATAGGAACTGTACCGTGAAAGTTAACATCGCGGTTGTAACACATTTCCCATAGAAACTGTATTGTGAAAACTAAGGTAGCGATGCTGACTTTTTATTGTAGGATATGTGGTAATGCATACAGAGAAACTCTCATAACAGAGACGAACTACCTTATTTTGACGCTAACAACGGACTTAAACAATGTAGCGACAGGTTTCAATGCAACAGTTGATGTCATAACTGGTAAGTAAATTCAGTATTACAATATAAAGTAAAACAAAATAAAAGAGCATAATATATGAGAGGAAAGCATTTCATTAACAACAACAACAACAACAACATAATAATAATAATAATGATAATAATAATAGCAATTGAACAATTTGCTTTTCCACAGTCACATTTTACGGAACTATTAGTTAAAATCGCACCTAGTTATAGCGTATAGCTTTTCCTTATCTTTGAAATATAACTCCTTTAGTGTAGATTTCATGAATTATGTATGTTTTTAGTAATTGTTCATGTACGAGTATAGCAATTGATAATTTATTGATTATGCATGAGTAGTCTGAGTTTGGTTTCAAACAGCACAACAACATTAGAATGCCATTTATTGCCAAGAGTACCAGTCCAGCACGCTAACCCATGGGCCACCGCTGCTCCTGATCATTTATAACGATCATACACGATGAGCTCCAACATTGCAGTGAACAACTGAGAAAAACCCAGGGTTTCCAGGCTTCGTTTTCGAGCTCACGATCTTGCCTCGTGTTTCTACAAACATCTAAGTTAAATAACCCAATTATATACAGTGACAAAGGGAATGAATCGCAGGTACCAAGTCAGAATCAAAAGAAAAATTACTGTCACTTAAGAAAGTCCAAATTCTGTCGTCTAACGTAAGTAGCCGTTCTTCTGCATAGCTTGAAAAAATATATTTTTTTATTCCTTTTTAGACTTTATGCTCAACTATGTCAACCAAGGAGCAGAGGGAACATACAGCGGTAAAGTGAATGTCACGCGTAATTTCGATGTTTGCCTTCCCTGGCTGGATGCTGTCGGCAAGTGCCCGCACAGTATGATGAACACTAGGTGAGTCATACGTTCTAAATGAATCGATAATTCATTTAATAGTTTTTGGGATTCATAAATTAAAAATGACGAAAAAAAAAAAAAAAAAAAAAAATCCCAAACAAATAGAACAATTTATTGAGAAAAAAAATGTCATCTATTTAAAATATGTATTACAGAAATGTGTGTTCCTTTAGCTGGTCTATTGTTCTCGAGCATGCACTTGTATGGAATAAAGTATGTGTGTGTGTGTGTGTGTTTATAAGGAGAGAAATGGAAGAAGAAAAATGAAAATTTAAATAATAACATATTTTTATGTATTTAACAGCATGAAGAAACAAAAATATTAAAAAGATACAATGTGCATAGAAAAAAGTGCAAACATGAGCATGGATACAGATTTGTTAAAGCTATTCTTTCAATGGAAAAGCAGCAATGATAGTATGGAGTAATCCAGCAAAAACTACATAATCCCACAATGTATCCCTTATTTAATGAAATAATTCTTAAAACTAAATAATTCAGCGCATTCATACAGATCTCACCAATAACGACTTGGCTATCAGAAAACTATCCTGTCCGAACTCTCCAGGCACATATATAAATTGTAGAAGTGCATCCACACATTTGTATCAGGGCCGAGGCTTGAATTTCTGAAGTTATTGCTTTTTACTGTTTTAACTAAATATCTGGATTCTGTATTTCTTAAACAGTTGTAACTGTAGTGTCACTAATAAGAAATAGTTCTTGGACTTCATTGTGACAATTTTAAAAGTGAATGAAAGAAGCCTGAGCATAGGATACCTGTTAAATGCGGACATCTTTGATCCATATTATTGTCAAATTTCTATTCTTCTCAAACGAGCCGATATCATTTTAGTTTTCTGATAATTTGTTGTCTCGGTAACTAGTTTTAAAATGTTAATTATTTGTATCTTGAATTTTGCATTGTAAATTATGAGATCTGTCATAAACAATTATATAAGCACATATCCAGATGAATCGGTGAGAGCGTAATTGTGAAAAGTATTCCCAAACTTTTTAATTTGCTTTTGATTTTATCCATTTTAAAACGTGTATTGATTTCGACATTTTTAAAAATTAACAATCAGAAAGTAGAGATTATACATCTATGTTTGATGTCGTAGAATTTATACATGATTCGGCATCCATCGACATTTGGAAATAATTGCTCTCAACGTCCCATCGCAGATATTCTTGCATGCACTTAATGGGCTTTTGATACCTAAATCATTACAATATATCAATGAACATCTTTGGTAATTTTATACAATGAAAACATTTCTCATGGTCGCCACATGGATTATTAGGGTCTGGATAACATAGTGACATAAACTCACTTTTTCGTCCCTGCTTTCACTGGTTCGATCCCTGAATTAGACTCGTGCAAAGGTAAATGTTCGCCTATCCTATGTAGGCGACGTCTAAGGGTTCTATGGTTTCCTTCGCATTATATATCACGCATTAAATATCACGCAACCTCAACATCTAAGGCAGCGAGAGTACCTAATACACACTTTTAGATCTGTGAAATCGATGTAAATTAGCACAAATTGAATTTGTATCTATATAATGTGCGATATTATAATTTATTTTATAGCTACCAATTTTCTACCCAAGAAAACGCCAGATTTTACCGTCATTTCCTACAAGCAGGAAAACGATACTATCGTTTTCTAAATCCGTATTACCATTCTCTCAGACGAGGCTAAAACTACTTTATCCTATTGGTTTCCTGGTGACAATAGCAGCACCCCTAGCGACGGAATGCCAACACTAGCAGTAAACAAAGTTCTCACAGCGATGTTAGTTAAGAAGCCTTTCGTTATATTTAAATATCTGAAAGGTCTAAACCATGTTTTTGTCACAAAAACAATAAAAACATTTATTCCTTTATTTTGAAGTAGTAAAATATAGCCAAAAGGTTCGTCTGAAACAAGATCACATTTGGAAATCGCGTACCAAAACATTACAGTTGTACAGGACAACCCATTTACGTAAATGAGTAACATTCTCTGCAACAGATCTGAATCATCAAGTTCAACAATGTGTCCAATCCTGCTGTTAATAACTGTCAAAATAATATTGTGATTCCCATGTCAAGTTCCCATCGGAGCCTCTAACAATGTCTTTCCTGAAACAGTTCAACTGCTATCAACCCAGCCTTCGAAAGAAACTTCGAGAGTCATTCAGCTGGTGAAATCTTTCGTGATGCAAAATTTGAGGACTGCACAGTAACTGTAAATCACATGTATGAGTCTGCTGCCCCTAAGCGTCGAAGAATTCGTGTTATTGACAGTGATGGTTGTCAAACTGAGTGAGGTTGTTTCACAAGCTTCATTCATAAAACTAATATTGATGCGCATGTCAGCTTTTCACAAGTAATTTGTTTTATGCTTGAAAATGAAGTTCGTATTAAAGAGGTTGAAATGTTTATCAATTTCTTGTGTTTTCAGCTACATATATTGACTTTATATTGATTTTACTAATTTATCTCAAAATTGATTGGTATTTAAGAAAAATATCATTATCACAATAATGCGATTTTGATTGCTGGATCACGTCTCGTTGTCAGCATAAAAATCCGGATCATAACTCAACGCTTCGCGTCACGTGATGCACGTAATGATCAATATTTTCCAATGCTAACAACGAGACGTGATCTAGCAATCAAAATCACGTTACTGTGATTATATATATATATATATATATATATATATATATATATATATATATATATATATATATATATATATATATATATATATACGATGTTTCTATCTAGTGAGGTGCCGGATGATCTAAAGGAGAATTATTGTCGAAATCCTGGAACTGGCTCTAGGCCTTGGTGTTACACAAATGTTGATCAGTGTATTAGAGAATATTGCGATGTTAGCTACCTTGGTAAGCATAAAGACTAAAAGTTACTTGTAAGTATAAAGATTAAAACTTACGTTGTAATATTCAGATGATCACATACAAGTGTTCATTACACAGGAAATTTAGAGAAGGAATTGAGAAACATGAGGTATAGAGAGAAAAATGTGGTAATATTCGACGAGTATGATATTACATTTTCTGTCTATTCCTGGCGAGTTTTAGAATCTGTTCATCATACAAATGCACGGAATTTGCATTTCTCAGTTATATTGGTACGTAACATTACTTTGTATTATGTCAAAGTGAGTCATACAGTATTTGAAACAAAACATTATGATGACAATAATAACAAACAATTTTATACGTCAACCGTAAGGCGGAGCATATAATGTTATACCGTCTGTTCGCCTGTATGTGTTGGTGTCCATATAGTAACTTTAACTCTAGATAACGGACCATAAATAGACTTTATGGATGACATGCACTTTGGGTAAGGAATAAGTTTATCGATTTTGGCGTCGTAATATCAAAAGTCATGGTTAACTGAAAAAATAAAAAGGATTCGGCACAATACCTTAAGGTATAGATCAAGTACCTAGACCAAACTGTGTGGATAACTTGAACGTAAGCCTCTTGATTTGAGCATCAAAAGGTCAAAGGTCAACGTCTCTATGACTGAAGGAAGAAAAATGGTTTCAGCGCAATAAAGTTAGTTCTATATCATGTACCTTGATCAAACGTTATGGGTAGCTTGCATTTCAAATAACAAACAAACCTGTTGATTTGGGATCAAAAGATCAAAACTCAATAATAAAATGGTTCCTGCACAACAAATTTAGTCCAAGATCATGTTCCTAACTTTGTGGATATCTTGAATTTTATTAGCAGGCAACAAGTCTGTCGATTTTGGAGTCAAAAGGTCAACTATCAATGCTTAAAACATGTTTTTGACCACATAGATTAACCAAATATTGAGCATGGATTGCACCAATATATTTTTGGGGTCACTGTAAGTAAAAGAAGAAAAATATCTTTGGCATAATAACTTTTGCTCTAAAATATCTTTGGCATAATAACTTTGTGTGTGTGTGTGTGTGTGTGTGTGTGTGTGTGTGTGTGAGAGAGAGAGAGATTACTGAGCTATGATACTTCATAATCCTTTACATCGTTCATTGGTATTACCTCCAGCTGATTAAAAAGAAAAAAGGAAGAAAAGAAAACAAAACAAAACTATATATAAAACACCCAACCCCAAAGCAAAGTTTAGGTTTCAATTGTAAATTAAAATTTTTTATACCTCTCCCCCTCCCTCTGACGCAACGTTATCTCCCTGATAGTGATCCAGGGTCATTACCCATATTCTGTACATATATTATGTGTATTTTTGCCATGAGTATGCATACATAAAGAGCAGTCATAGACTTGAAAATGTAACTGCAATTGAAATAATTGTATATGACGTTTGACCCCTATCTAGGACACCAGGTGATGCAGCAACAAATGTACCCCTCTATCATATGGACAACTAGCTAATTTATCGAGTTTTTTACATTTCATTCAGCAGTTTAGTAGGAGTTAAAGGCAGACGGACAAAGAAGATTTTTAAATTTTGTGTGGTGTTATCCTCAACATATTTTTCGGAACTATCAGAAATCTGTGATATTCGGTGCAAAAAGATATTCGGGAGGGATATGCCATATTGGCTTCGAACAGACAATACGGAACAAAGATAAAAAACCTTAAGTTATCTAAAGTTTAAAGAATACTATTTCAGTAATAGTTTCAACTGAGTGTCGAATAGTTCACAGATTCTGTTCAACAGATAACGTAATTCTTTGATATGAGCCAGTTTAATCTGTGGACACTTATTTGTTAACTCGATAGGGCGGAATTCTCCCTAAATGTTGTTTTAAAAAATCTTTTCTATCTTTCTTTTTATTTATTTTATTTTTCGCAAGGACTAATCTTGAGTTTGGTCTGAAGAAAATAATCCATTCTAGAGTAGGGTAGAGATCAGTTAAGCCACGGATTGAGTTCCCTGGTTAGGAGGCAGAGAAGCTAGATAGATTGTTACCTGTCACGAGAATGTGTTAAAGAAATGTCAGTGGAGTTGCTAATTATGCTTACGGTAAACGTTAAGATGCAAGCAGAAGCATTTGTAAAGGTGTCTGGTATACAATTTACATGAATCCCCGAGGAACGGATATACGTATATGTACATTGATATTATTATACGCACGTGTACGGTGAAGGTGATTGTTGAAAGTATCTATAGTGACGAACCATATTTAATCTCCGAAATACTATGATCATGATGTGGTGGTGAGGTAAAATGATCACCCCTCACTTATTAAAAAGTTCTTAATACGTCATGAAGAAATTTGAGATGTTTAGACATATTTGCATTGCTAAATGTTCTAAGTGCTTTGTTTATTACGGAGTTTTTCTGTATGGTTTATATTTTTTACAATGACATATCACGCATATTTAGCACGTGATAGCTTGACAAAGTCAAATTACCTTTTTTCCCCTACATACATTGTGCCGTTTGGGCATTGAAAATGATTATAGTGGACAGCCTCACCCCACAAAACCCGTATTTGCATAACTGTTTATCAGTTCAAGTTGAGACTGTCTAATGATTCCGAAAAATGTGCTAATTGAATTGATTTTGAACGATCATTTCTACAGTGTTTACAGATATGGAAACAACCTCTTTTATCCAATATAAAAAACTCAGTAATTATTTATTGGCCTTTGTTATGTATTTATGTACATATAAACAAAATGAAACAAAATAACATAAAGTAATGTTTCTTATAATCCGAAAACAACGAGACATTTGCTGTTATTGTTATATTATAATATTGTTTGTACAATTTTATCATGTTATATAATTAATAAACAAACAAGCGAATGAATGAATGAAGTGAATAAACGAATGAACTAATGAATGAACGAACGAGCTAACCTAGTAAACTGTAATGCACTTAAAGGTGAATTACCTACTTCACAAGTGTTCACTTTGCTTTGAACTAGTAGTGCGCTTCTAGTTTAAAAGTAGTGAACAAGGAGTGCATAAGGATGTCAAGTTGAGTCTTAACCGCACTGTATGTATGTATGTATGTATGTATGTATGTATGTATGTATGTATGTATGTATGTATGTATGTATGTATGTATGTAAAATGAGATTTCTTTCACAAGAATACACAAGACTTCTAAATCAAAGACAACGATAGATTTTTTTTTTAAATGTAAAAAAATGTAATATTTCTCTTTTGACAGAGAGATGCATCGATGAATGGGTGGACTGTGCAGAGTTACTTTCTCTTGAAAGTGATTTTTGCACCAAGTACGCAAATGGCGACGCCTGGAAATGCGCAAAGACTTGTGGGAAATGCAACACACGTAACCCAGTCATTCCGGGTTAGGCCTTTTGGGACAGAATGTGTTTTATTTTTTTTATTTTTTTAAATTTTGCTCCCCGGTTATGTTCGTCATAAATCACCTTTGCAGAAATTCGAGGAATCAGGTGTTAAGTTTAATTATACGACTCGAATTTTCCAATCTGTAGATTAAAGAAAAGTGAACAATTTAAAAAAGTCTTCTCACTTTTCATTTTGAATCATACACCAGTTTAAAGAGTTCGAATTTTAATTAACAAAATGGAATTATGCTTTTGTCAGCAAGTTAGTTTCTTCCTGAGAATTTTTCTCCGTAAGTTATATTCGCGTCTCATACAAAATACAATAGATTTACATAAAATGGACGATATATCCGGCCGACACAGTTTAAATATACTTGTATTAAGATGCTATCAAGGTTTACATTCAAGTATGCCTGTATCGACATATTCAGATCAACTCGGACCGGCTAAGATTTTACATTTTTCTGTAATTTTAAAATAAATTTGGCCTCTGAAATTTTCCGTTATTTTCGGATCATCTCAGAGTAGGATTGACTTTAAATTTTTCTATAATGCAAATGTTTGATTTTCACAATTTCAGTAACGAAAAGATTTCTATAATGTGGAATTTTCTAAACTTTGACGATGATGACGCCTGTTATTATTATTGCTGTTGTTTTATATTACTATTATTATTATTATAATTATTATTATTATTATTAAGCTTCTTTAGTAACTTGCGGTCCCCCCAGTGCACTCAGCGATGGTGATTATACCCCAAAAAAGTCATCATACGCTGTCGGTGAAACAGTTCGTTACACCTGTAGAGGAGAGACGGACGAAACTAGGAGAACTTGCAGTTCTGAGGCAACCTGGATTCCGGAAATGTCCTTTGTATGCGGAGGTAAACAAATCATACAGGAATAAAATTATATGACGTTTATATTTTGCTGTTCTATATTTGGTACATTCTAGGTGGAGTGTGCAAGTTGTCGGCGAGAATCGCACTCCTAACGTTGTATCGATCACCTGTTCATAAATATGTGTTGTAAGTGTTTGTATTCGCTATGACATCTATCTTCACCCCAGAGACTGATAACACATAAGTTCTTATTATTTTTTTCTGCGAATAATAAAATGTGTACTGACTCACAAACTTCATCCATATGTTCGTTTTACTTATTATTATTGATAATAGACAAAACATTCTAATCAGTAAAATTTATTACGATTCTATTAAATTCTCAATTGGAGTTATTTCTTACCAATTTGAAATGAAGCTATGAAATTGGAAAGTTGGGTGGGGGGAACTCAGTGTCATGATTATTTGGTAAGTAATTCTTATAACACAAAAACAGACATGTTTGTAGTAAGTATTTTCTTTATCCTTTACATTTAACGAGATCAACGGCTAAATACCATGTGACTATCGACTCCTTAGACACCAATAACAACATCAGATAGTGTATATGGATGACGTCAATAGTAAAATATGAATCATTTCTTGGTCTTACAACTTTCAGGTAAATGTACAAGTATAATCCCCTGCCACGTTAAATATCTTATGTCTAACTGTGAACGATACCCTTATAAAACTGTATAATTATTCTGCCTTATTGAACACCTCGTGGAAGTAGGGCATAATACAATCTAGGTCTAATGGGCCCCATACCTAACCTTGCAACCAATAGTTTGAAAGAAAGAACCTTCAGAGTTAAGGAAGACACAACCCTTTCTGAACGCTATTCTCAGGAGATGGGTGTACCTCAGGGTAGCATATTGTCAGTCACCGTATTCAATATCACACTGAAATGCCTTAATCCAGGAACTGACTCTGCTAATTATATGTTGACAACTTTTGAACTGCTATAGATCAAAGAGTATGCATACTATTGAACGTCAGCTATAGATAAGCTTAAACAGTGTTCAGAAATGGGCAGAAGAAAATGTGTTCAAATTTTCAAAATCTAAAACTGCTTGTATGCACTTCTGCCGATTACGTCGTGTTCATGATGATCCAAAGCTCTCTATCGACGGTTGACTTATTCCTCTTGTGGTGGATCCCAGCTTTTAAGGGCTTATTTTGTTTTACCGTAAACTATTCTTCCGCATATTAGATACGTCAGGGACACATGTAAAAAAGTCCTGGATTTAATACGAATCGTGGCAAACACAGATTGGGGAGCAGATCAGACGGTTTGCTCCGGTCATATAGATTATTAGTAAGATCTAAGCTTGACTATAGATCAATTGTGTACGGATCAAATTGTAAAATCTTACCTACAGATGTTTGATCCGATACACAATGAGGGACTGAAACTTTGTCAAGGTTCATTTAGAATTTCCCCTTTACGAAGGTCTCTATGTTGAGGCAAATGAACCATCACTTTATCCCAGACCAACGAAATTAGCTCTTCAGTATACTACCAAACTATTCTAAAATCCATTTAATCCTGCATTTTATGTATTCGTTAGGCCCAAATAGCAAACCTTGTAAGCTCAGAAACCAAACTTCTCTCCACCTTTGGGCAGACGAATGCGTCCTCACTCAGAAACAGCAAAAATCAGTGTCGGAAATATTGCAGTAACTGCACAAATCTGTGTTCCAAAATTACCTCTTTGGTTATCAACACCTCCAACAGTTATATTTTGATCTATGCCAATTAAAAAAGTCCTCAACAAATCCTCTCCTTTTTCAAAGTAAATTCAATGAAATCTGAGCCTCATATTGTATCCATACGTCCCTGTATACAGACGTTTCGAAACACGAAGACCACTTGGAACTGCGATTGCAATACCCCATGGCGCCATCTCGAGCTGGTTACCAAATAAACTTCAATATTTACTGCAGAAATTACTGCCATGATAATAGTTTTGAACTACATTGAAACATCTCAAATAACAAATGTCATCATCTTGTCGTATTCCCTTTCCACAGTTAAAGCCTTGCACAATCTTAAATTTGACAACCCGTTAATATTCAAGATATCTTGCAGAAACATGATGTGCTCATACGATCTGGGAAAGTATTCTGTACTGTTGACTGCGGAGTTACATTGGTATAAAGGTTAATGAAAGGGCAGATAAACAGTCAAATCTGCCATTCGGTCACACGCTTCCGAATGGAAGATTCTATATACTGACTTCAAATATTGTGTAAATCAGCCTAGTGTCATATTCGGGAAAATATGTGGAATGGAAATTACACAAGCAAACTTAAGAAAATCAAAACCACTACTGGAGAGTGGTATATCTCGTATAGAACAAACCGCATAGATTAGGTGGTATTGTGCCGATCGCATATCGAACACGCACATCTGACCCATACATACCTCCTGAATGGTGAACCTCGACCAGAGTGGATACTATGCCAGTGCAACACATTCTTGTCGAATGTATCGACTTCCACCCAGTGAGACAGAAGTATTTTGATATGAACTACATTAAGAAACTGTATAATGATGAACCACCTGAGAAAATCTTACACTTTATGAGGGATATATAACCTGTTAATCATATGTTTGAAGGATTATTTTAATGTGTTACCTTTATCTTTTATTTTATATACATTTTACAGAATTTTAATAATTATACGATTTTATTTTCTTGTTGTACCTAATGTTTACATTTATTTGGAAGAGTTATCTTCGTAAATGTTTTTTGCAATTCATTGATATACTTTTCAAAATTTACCTTTAGTTTGCACCATATAGCCACTATTGTGCTGAAGTGCCGTAAAATGCTAATACATACATACATACATACATATTAAACACCTTGTGAGTCATAATTAGTTAAGACTTCTTAAGTATAGGATATTTTGCATAAAATCAAGACCAGGACGTAAAATGCTTACGTAAGAAGCCACTAGTAAGCAAGATAATGCTTTGTCATAGTGTCATATTCTGTTTCCTACCAGAATTTCTTAAGCTAAGATAAACATCGGTTGCACAATACGAAACTTGTCCTGGGCAGTTGAATTATTCACACCTACTGGTATTACTCTGAGTTTTGATAGCAAGCGGTCGAAGACAGAGGAGAATGGGGTCAATAAATTACCATTTTCTCATAAAATAATCCATGTTTAAAATTGTTTTTGAAATCACCAGTTCCACGAAATGACACAGGTTTACTTATAGATCGGATGACACCCTTTCCATAGATAGAACTCCGGCAGGTAATGGATGTGCTTTTTGTTTTACTTATATAGAAACTTTCCGAGTTAAATCCAAGTTTTCAAAAACATTAATTTTTTTATTATCACTATTGAAAGTGTTGTAGTCAATATGGTATCCATTAAAGTATTTATAAATAATAAAAAACAAAAACAAATAAAACGCACATTTTTGCCTGTTGTGTAGAACCATGAGTCTGGATATTATTTTTCACACACACACTTTATCGATTTTATTTCATTTTAATATTTGTGATATATTCAATGAATAATATGGATCTCTACCATGACTATTATTCTTGTGATAAAATATACCTCAAAACATCAGAGGAGTCACTTAATACAAATCGAAATAAAATGGAATTCATTAATGAAAATGTTTGTAATAAAAGACTTCATTATTAGCACAAGTGGGGCAATGTTAACAGTTCCTCCTTAGCTTTTTCCTTAATGTGTCATCAAAACTCCGGTCGATTGGTGTAATTAACTAAACTGCATTGGACAGGTTTAAAAAAAATAACTTTAAATGTAAAAATAGAATTCCCCACAATTTTAATAGGGCTCGTACAAACCCTTCATCCTAAATATAGTTGTAATTAATGCAACCTATTTTTCTGAATTTTTCAAAATCGCCAAGTGGTGATTTAAAATACATATTAAATATATCTTACTCATAAGAATAAACATAACAACATCAACAGAGACAACACATACCATAACTGTGACTCCCAAGTCTATCATCCCCACCACAGCCAGTATTACATCATTTTCAACAACAGCAAAAAGAAGAAGAAGAAATATAATAACTACTACTTTTACCACTAATACTTTTAGCACCAAGAGAAAAGGGCGATGGATGGACTATTTTCCAAGGATATTTCTACAAATTTTTCGACATTGACAAAACTTACGAGGAAGCGAAGACATATTGCTCTTCCTTAAACGCCTCCGTATCTACAGCCAAAACCATGGAGGAAAACGATTATATTGGTTCGCTCACGTAAGAATAGACTATTCGTTTGTTTTTGTTATTATTATTATTATTATTATTATTATTATTATTATTAAATTTTGATTTTATATACTTAGTAACGAGAATTCACTGTAAGTTACATTGTGAAAAAGAAAATTGCCCAAATGAAAGGGAAATATATCATGTTACTTGTGTGAAACAGTAAAAAACATAAGTCATTTTTAAAAAAGTCATTCTCCGAATTTGATTTCTGCACATCCTTTCAATATAAACATATTTATTATATATTTCATAATGAGATACTGAAATATATCAGTGGGAGAAAAATGATATCGCCACAGTGGCGCTACCACTTATATTGCACAGTGGCGATATCACCTTTGGAACTACTTTCTTTTTCCATTTAGAAAGTACATATGTCCTTATGCATGGTATACAGAGCTGTATTTTCATATTTAGGCCTATTTAATTTTTTATTCTTACTTTCCTTCTCTTTTTCCCACCCTTCACCTCTCTCTCCCCATCAGGATGAATGGACCTTAAAATGTGTCCAGACTGTTGACCCTCTAGTATACATTTATATGATCTATGAGAAGGCGCCATTAATAATGCCTAAAATTGAAGCCCCCCCCCCCCAAAAAAAAAAAAACAAAACAAAAAAAAAAAAACAAACAAAAAATCAAAAAACAGGTTTTCTACATGAATCATGCAAATTGTCAGTGACTGAACTTACATGATCTGTTGCTATTGGATATTCTGTCATCCATACAGTATCATATACATGTTACACGCAACAAACGGTATACATTTTAAAGAAAAACTCTTGATTATATATAGTAATAAAATTGTTCAAGTAGTGATTTTAACTGTCATCGCAATCGTAATCATGCCTTAAAGCAATGGAAGAATCAGACATTGATTAGTGTTGAATCCAAACCGAAATTAAGTGACAATTGAAATTTGGATGTAGCGTCTGATACCGAAATAGACTGAAATAGACTGAAAGCTTGCCAACACACACAATTCACGTCTGAATGCAGAAACAAAATAGCAACCAAAATCCTTACAAGTAAACTCACAATCATTAAAATTTGTTGTGTAATGATGTTACGCTCTGAAGTTTGTTGGAACGTTCTGTCATGTTTCTATGGTAGTGTTCACTGGATCAATCCGCACAAGAAATATTTTAACGAAAATAAAAATCTCCTCATTTTCACATGGAAACATTCATTCATTTGAACGAAATACACAATTTGAATCATTATATGTACAATTTAAATTTTTTAAAGTCCCTGTTCTAAAATTTTTGTAAAATTTCGGAACTTCATTGTCTAGATATAATCTAAGATTTTTGCCTTAAAAAATATTTAATAAAAAGAAAATCTACGTTTTTTTTTAATGATATAAGGAAATATTTCACTCGTGAAGTGGAAATATTTTGTATTGTTACTCTGGCTTCGCCACTCGTGACAATGCAATGTTTCCACATCTCTCGTAAACTATTTCCTTATATCTACTTAAAAAACGTAGGTATTCTCTATTTATCAGCAGACTACTGCATTATTTAGGTTTATAAACCTATAAGACATTTTTCAGTCTTACACAAGTGTAACGACACCAAATGACGTCATGTTTGACATCATGATGTCACAGAAAGCGTACTGTCTGAGGCATCAAAATGTACTTTTATCTGTACTATGTTGCTGTTTTATTGAATAAAATCAGTAATTTCCGTTTGAAAACAAACAGAATCTTACATTGTGCTCATTATAAATTAAATTGTTGACGGTCGTTGAGTAACTGCAATCTTTTACGCGGTAAGACTCGCAATGTTGTTTCATCTCGCTTCATATAATTATATGAAATGGGATCTTGTGCAAAATTTCTTATACATTACTTTTGCCCTCCTTCTCCAACACACAATGAATTAGTTATACATTATTACTAATTATCCCATACAGACCTTGGGGAGAGTTTATCTGGTTAGGCATGACTGATGCAGAGGTGGAAGGTGTTTGGAAATGGAATGACGGAACTCTTGTCACGTGGAGCAACTGGGAGTCTGGTCAGTAAAACGTTCTTGATACAGCTCTCATCGTTCTCTCTGTCTCTCTCATAATATGTTTTATACCAATCATGAACACTAATAATCCTCTGCTCTTTAATACCTTTGATAGCCATGAAAAGCAGACCAGACTGATTTGGCTGTTTGACCTTGTAGTGGAGTACACATGAAGTGCAAGTACACGTAAAAGCTTGATATGGGTGTAAATGCATCATGTGAGCGTAGTAGTGACGAAAGATTGCGTTTGCATCCAGGGTGCACAATTAATACATCTTATTACTCCTTGTTTATTCGAGAAGAGTCCTAATGCTTGTTATATACCTACATATGATACATGGCTCCAACTAATCATTTTTTCATACGATCTGCTGTAAATATCTGTATCACCTACTAACGGTTTCCGGTTCCGTATCACCACAGTTTAAAATCCCGAACTACTCTTTGATGTCACTTGGATGACCCCATCTCACCCCGATTCTCGAGAAGTTAACATAGTTTATAGAATCCGTGTCTATGTATTATTATAATAATTATCAATAGCTTCGTAATTCGTACAGCAACAAAGTCCAAAATGTCAGTTGGACAACATTTAAAAGCATAATGAACTATCCACAATTTTTCGGTAAAATTTAAAAGCATACTGAACTATCCACCATTTTTCATAAGTTGATAGCAGATCATCTTTGAGTTTAACATCGTCTTTATCCAGTTCGAATAGTTAAAAATGTGGAATGTTTCAGTTCGCAAAAGTGATGAATTGCAACATCACTGTCAACCACAGTGTAACAATAAAATTATCCTAAACGATGGGTGATTAAAGTTACTGACTGATACCAAGTAAAATCAACGTAAAGACATTCGGAATATATGGGTTGTGTATCCAGAAATAAGACCGCATACCCGTATGCGTTATGCGGCGCCTTATCACCTATGAATAACTTTCTTACATTATAAATATAGTTCCAAACATTGACTTAAATAAAATATTTATTCTTTAAAGGTGTATAGAAAAAGTATAATCAGTATAATACGTTGATTGCGAAAGCTTGCATCATCTCTTGTAAGTATTTGACATCAGCGGACAACGTATTCACTTCCTCCTGATGTCAACGGAACACGTCTTTCGCATCTCGCGAGATCCGCTTGAGATGACACAGTTTTGCCTTCCAACGTAGTATACTAACAGCGCATTTTTATTCTAATGAAAGGTCGAACGTTTAGATCAATTGGACGTCTTTTGATGAACACCAAGACGTGCCTTTAAGGTAAAATAACGTAAAGTGGGCTTTGACCAACAAACCCAAAATATTCTTATGCGTCCTCTGATACTCACCAAGAATATTCTATAAGAAAATAATATCAACACCTGTAATTATTCTGACTATCCGTTGATTACCATGGGCCATTTTGTGATAATATTTTGGCTGTAAACCCACTAAAGTTTTATTTCCAATGAGTTAGTTTTATAAAAACTTTCAGATTTACTGCTTTACATTATGCACAAGAAAAATTCCAATATTAAGCAAAAGTTAAAGAATAAATCTTAATAGAATTTTGATAAAATTTGTCATTGTCGATTAAAGGCCTTTCTCGAATAAAGTCATCTCCATGTTTATATTCATCCCTAACTTAAGAGTAAATATTTTATTATTCATCCTTATTATTATTATTATTATTGTTGTTGTTGTTATATTATTATTATTATTATTATTATTATTATTATTATTATTATTATTATTATTATATTAGTCGTATGATTCTTTAGCTAAGTGTTATCAATTTGATCCGACGTTCACGGCGCGAACCTAGGGATATCAAATTGTTAGATGGACAGAGCTCTTCTTAATATATGTGCTGTGCCAAGCATCACTGTCTTTTGGATTTACTCAATATTGACTTTTCCATGTATCTTTTTAATATTGTTCTCTACCCCCATTCTTTATCAGTCCAAGATCACCGATAATTACTGGGGTGTTGATTGTTTCTTTGATTGTTCCACATTATCTTAAATTCTATTTCAAGATCTTTCCTATTTTTATATCTTCTCCATTTCTTTGATTGACACATCTCTGTCCGGAAGGTACTGAATATGTCAATAATGTAGCCAATTGCTTTTCAGTTTTGTCTTTGTACTATTATGTTAGGTCTGTTTGCTTTGATTTTGCGGTATGTGTGGATAGAGTATGTACCAGAGTATGATTACTTTTTTCATTCTCGGTTTTTGGTGTGTTGGTGGTACCATTTTGGTGGTACAGGTAGGTCAATGTGACATGCAAATCTTCCAATAGATGTAGGCTGCTGCTTTATTGTGCCTTTCTATGTATTCCTTTTTTGCTAGTATAGGGAAATCTGAGGTTATATGTCAATGGTTCTCTTCGCCACTTGGATGTTTAGCCATTTGCTTGTATATTATTGTCCTTTTGTTTTTATCTGTTCTTGTTTCAGTTTACGCAGGATAAACGACCGTGCATTATGTTTTTTCTTACCAATGTCGTCCGCCAGTTATTGTTGTAGATCTGTTGTCACTTTTCGTTTTGTAATTTATTTTCTTTTGCTTTTTTGGTCCCAGATATAAGTCCTGTCTTTATTATAATTATTAATATCTGGTGATCATTTATAGGTCAGCCAGATAATTTTGAACAATCAGGAACTATGCATACATGATATACTGGAATCCACAAATGGAGCTGCATCTCGAGAACGACCAATACACGTTCAATATTGTGTGTAAAAGATCAATTTAATGGTAGATGAAGCAATTGTATGTTTCTCTCTCTCATCTCTCTCTCTCACCTCATTTTACTATTTCAATATACTATATTATATGAAATTCTATTCTCTCTCACTCACTCATCTCTCTCTATATATATATATATATATATA
>JAQPZY010000609.1:40000-268216 GCA_029931535.1 Margaritifera margaritifera | reverse complement strand
CTATCAAAACCCGAGGGCAGACGGAGTAGTCATATCATCGCCTATAATAAGGAGTTCTTTATGTTCAAGACCCGTAACCAATTCAAAAAAATTAACAAATATCTTTCCTAATATTTACATAAGATCCTTGTCTGCAGAGTAATTCTCCTTAGGCCAGTGCATGGAGTAATGAAATATTACTCTCTTATATATATAAAACCTAACCCTAACCCTAACCCTAACCCTAATAGACGGATAATGTATATATATATAGTTTCGAGTGTGTCTTCTCGTTCTAGCACGTGTAAAAGCGGCTATGAAGCATCATTTATTGGTGATGTGGGGTAGCCGTAGACGTTTATGCGTGCTGGAACGAGGAGGGCAGACGGAGTTGTCTTATCTCGACTATAATAAGGAGTTCTTTATGTTCGAGCCCCGTAACCAATTCAAAAAAATTAACAAATATCTTTCCTAATATTTACATAAGATCCTAGTCTGCAGAGTAATTCTCCTTAGGCCAGTGCATGGAGTAATGAAATATTACTCTCTTATATATAAAAAACCTAACCTAGCCAGTGCCAAGTTTCTGATAGACGGATAATGTATATATATATAGTTTCGAGTGTGTCTTCTCGTTCTAGCACGTGTAAAAGCGGCTATGAAGCATCATTTTTTGGTGATGTGGGGTAGCCGTGACGTTATGCGTGCTGGAACGAGAGGGCAGACGGAGTTGTCTTATCTCGACTATAATAAGGAGTTCTTTATGTTCGAGTCCCGTAACCAATTCAAAAAAATAATAAATATCTTTCCTAATATTTACATAAGATCCTAGACTGCTGAGAAATTCTCCTTAGGCCAGTGCATGGAGTAATGAAATATTACTCTCTTATATATATAAAAAAACCTAACCTAGCCAGTGCCAAGGTTTCTGATAGACGGATAATGTATATATATATAGTTTCGAGTGTGTCTTCTCGTTCTAGCACGTGTAAAAGAGGCTATGAAGCATCATTTTTTGGTGATGTGGGGTAGCCGTAACGTTATGCGTGCTGGAACGAGAGGGCAGACGGAGTTGTCTTATCTCGACTATAATAAGGAGTTCTTTATGTTCGAGTCCCGTAACCAATTCCAAAAAATTAATAAATATCTTTCCTAATATTTACATTGATCCTAGTCTGCAGAGTAATTCTCCTTAGGCCAGTGCATGGAGTAATGAAATATTACTCTCTTATATATATAAAAAACCTAACCTAGCCAGTGCCAAGGTTTCTGATAGACGGATAATGTATATATATATAGTTTCGAGTGTGTCTTCTCGTTCTAGCACGTGTAAAAGCGGCTATGAAGCATCATTTTTTGGTGATGTGGGATAGCTGTGACGTTATGCGTGCTCGAACGAGAGTGGCAGACGGAGTTGTCTTATCTCGACTATAATAAGGAGTTCTTTATGTTCGAGTCCCGTAACCAATTCCAAAAAATTAATAAATATCTTTCCTAATATTTACATAAGATCCTAGTCTGCAGAGTAATTCTCCTTAGGCCAGTGCATGGAGTAATGAAATATTACTCTCTTATATATATAAAAAACCTAACCTAGCCAGTGCCAAGGTTTCTGATAGACGGATAATGTATATATATATAGTTTCGAGTGTGTCTTCTCGTTCTAGCACGTGTAAAAGCGGCTATGAAGCATCATTTTTTGGTGATGTGGGGTAGCCGTGACGTTATGCGTGCTGGAACGAGAGGGCAGACGGAGTTGTCTTATCTCGACTATAATAAGGAGTTCTTTATGTTCGAGTCCCGTAACCAATTCCAAAAAATTAATAAATATCTTTCCTAATATTTACATAAGATCCTAGTCTGCAGAGTAATTCTCCTTAGGCCAGTGCATGGAGTAATGAAATATTACTCTCTTATATATATAAAAAACCTAACCTAGCCAGTGCCAAGGTTTCTGATAGACGGATAATGTATATATATATAGTTTCGAGTGTGTCTTCTCGTTCTAGCACGTGTAAAAGCGGCTATGAAGCATCATTTTTTGGTGATGTGGGGTAGCCGTAACGTTATGCGTGCTGGAACGAGAGGGCAGACGGAGTTGTCTTATCTCGACTATAATAAGGAGTTCTTTATGTTCGAGTCCCGTAACCAATTCCAAAAAAATTAATAAATATCTTTCCTAATATTTACATAAGATCCTAGTCTGCAGAGTAATTCTCCTTAGGCCAGTGCATGGAGTAATGAAATATTACTCTTTTATATATATAAAAACCTATCCTAACCCTAACCCTAACCCTAACCCTAACCCTAACCCTAACCCTAACCCTAACCCTAACCCTAACCCTAACCCTAACCCTAACCCTAACCCTAACCCTAACCCTAACCCTAACCCTAACCCTGACCCTAACCCTAACCCTAACCCTAAATATAGATACAAAACAACAAGTAGTAGCAAAAGCTAAACCTTGCAATAGCAGTCGCTGCGGCACTTGCCCCTTTTTTAAGGAAGCACAAAATTTCAAAAGTCAGCAGACTAATCAAACATTTTATATTAAGCACAATCTTTCATGCAATTCTAAAAACGTGATATACCTAATCACCTGTCAAAAATGTGGCATACAATATGTAGGACAAACAAGTCTTACATTAAGAGACAGATTCACTCGACACAGATTTGATATCAGGCATAAGGCAAATAAATCGGTCTCTAACCATTTTAATAACTCAGACCATTCGATGGACGATTGTTCGATCACGCCAATTGAATTGGTAGAGGATCAAGAAAAACTAACGAAAAGAGAACATTATTGGATACAAAAATTAAAATCATTAATGCCCGGTGGCCTGAATTTACACGAAGAATCTGAAAAACTAATCCCGTTTGTAATCTCGTATAACACTAAAGCGACACAAGTTGCCAAACTAATTAAAGAGGGGTATAGTGAAATTCAGCAAATATTCCCCGCCGTATTTGCCCATAAATTGGTTACCGCTTATTGCAGAAATAAGAACTTAGGTGACTTCATTGTCAGAAGTAAGTTAAAGAGCGGAAGTAATTCTCCCTAGGCCAGAGCTAATTAGGGTCCCGTAACCCTAATCTTAACTCTAAAACCTAACCCAGCCAGTGCCAGGGTTTTTCGCTCTTTTAACAAAACTTCGCATCTATTAACCCCAACCCCTATTATACCCAGAATTCTAAGGTTGATACGTATCCGTAGTCATAGGAATATTAAACACAAAAAGGTTGAATTATAAGAACAGTCTCCTAGGGTTTAGTGCTAAGATTGTAATCACACACCCTAGTAAAACAACACATAATACTTAATATTGAAAACTCCACGCTACTCTCCAGGGGCTATGTGCTGTAAAATGCAAAGGGTAATACAATTATATTTCAATTCATTTAGTTATCACATAAATAGTTTGTTAAAGATTTTACTTGAATGCATCTATTATCATCATTTCAACAATATTTAAAGATCAATTTTTCTAAAATTAGAGAATTTACTACAAAGTACTAACGTTCTGAATAAATATATTGAATAAAGGTCTCTTTTTACAATATGCATAGGTAACTACATTCACACACAGGATTACCCAAGCCGATCTTAATGGCTCGCAGTCAGCTGATTAATTGAATACAATAGAACTAAGACGTAAGTACGTCACACCGAAGCGGATTAGCTCGGTGCACCGGTGAATGAAAGGCATAATTACCGTACACCCAAGCTGAAGCGTTCACCTGCATAAGCGGATTTTTTCCACGTCACTAAGACATTTTACATACTACTGTATATATACCCCACCAGCACACATAGCTCTTCAGACTGTTTGGTCACCTGAAGAAGGCATTAGCCGAAAGATCTTGTGACGTTATTTGGAGAGTAGCTTTTATATCAAGATAGCAATATCGTCTGACTTAGAGATAAGTACAGATTCATATTATATTTCTTTTAGTTATATAGTAATACTGTGTTAATTTAATTTAATTTCTTTTCAGGAATTTCTTTTCAGGAATTTGATTTTCAGGCAATCTTGTTTCAGGCCTTTATAAGTTGTTGTATTTAGAACTTTAGGCACATCAATCGGAACCACGATGCTAGGTGGGAACCAGAGATTCAAGAGGGGGCATACACGCCGCAGGGACCCTAACCCGAACAACAATTTGATAAAACTTTTTTATCAAATTATCCAGGCATTACACCACTGTACTGTGATGAAACCGCAAGCAAACGGAATTACACCGACCAAAGGATTTCGACAACTAATACAGAATATGGACCGTTTTCTGAAACCAGCACAACCAACTGAATCACTCAAACAAGAATTGGAAAGACTGAACCGGATGTGGGCTACAAAGGTCGCTCAGACTTTAATTAACCACTACAAGAATAGGATCTCGGAACTTATGGGAATGATTGTGGGATTTGGATTTGCGGACTTTACTATAAAAAACTTGTCGAACCAGGCGCTAGATTGGGCGAAAAGGAATTTCAAAAATAAACTGAGCCTGGAGACGATACAGGAATATCAACGAATCGTGAAGTCATTTACACCGGTTTCATCAAAACTCCAACACACCGCAACTTCAACTAGTAAGGTACCAACGCCCCCAGGAGCTACGAACAACAAAGGCTACAGCAAGGCATGGGACGTCAACCAATGGATTCCGATGAGCCCTCGTCGGAAGGCCACCCATAAAAAGGTTAGCCCGCAGAAACAGGACTATAATCCGATTGAGCTTAATAATCGTTTTCTACCACTACAAATTCTAGAGACTAATTCACACAGGACAAGCACTCAAGAACCCACCAAAAAACAACAATTACAACAACTACGATCTAATACAACGGAAAAATCACTGGAAAGAACTGTTGCTACGTCGAAGCAAAAGTCGGCAAAACTCGCCACATCGACAACATCGAATCCAGTGATGAACAAGAAGAAAACGACGATTCCTTCTGTGGCGGCATTATGTGCCTTGATAACTTCGAGGACCCCTACTCCCAATCGGATTACATCGAGATACAGGGGATCAAGATCGCCTAGACGCTCACTGTCGCCAAGAAGATCGCTCTCCCTATCACCGGTTTACCCGAAGCAGTCTTATGCCGCCATGGTCACATCACCGCCAAAACAACTCAAGGTTAGTCAACATAGAGGCAACAAACCATCATGGAAATTACCTAATTTGACTCAGTCCACTCTTATCATTGGAGATTCGAACCTGGCCAGAATCACTAATCCAACGAGTAAAACTCTTCAAATTGAATCGTACTCTGGAGCAAAAATCATCCATCTTCAAAAACTTTTGAAAGAATATCAGCATCAGGAACAACCGAGAGAGATTATTATTAATATAGGGATTAACGACAGGGATAATAACAACACGAACAGGGTGGCGCAAAGCTTGAAAGATTTAACTAGGACAGCTCAAGAAACGTTTCCAGACTCGGCGATTTACCTGACCAAAATCCCGATATCGAACACTTTGGACCTAATGAAACCAAACGAGGCGTTTAACATCAGAAAACTGAATGAGAATTTGACTAAACTCTCTTTGGAAGGAGTAAGAGTCCTAGAGAGCGATGCCATAGGAGGTTGGTTTTTCCACAGTGACGGAATCCATTGGGCCCCAAGAACAGCAAATTTGATTGTAGATAATTGGGTAAGACAGGTTAACATGTACAAACAGGATTTTCGGCTCATCCGGAAGGGCAAGAACATGAGAATCTAACACAGTTAAGGAGTACAATAGTTAACCTAAGCTCTAGGAGACTTTCCGCTTCTGAGAGATCACTATTAGAAAAGGGTTTAAAATTTATTCCAACACCAGAATATATTGCCCACTCCGCAATTACGCAACCGGTAAAAGAATTTACAAGAAAATTAATGATCACTAAATTCTTTCATTCCAAAAACACGATGTCTAAGACCCCTTTTACAGATAAGAGCACTTGGTGCCCGCCGCCTTCAACCCTTACACCATCAATTAGAGAGATAACTGACCGTATCTTTAAGACTGCTTCTAAAATAAAAATGGGAAGAGAAAAACCTAATCTTCCGGCTCATGAGTTTGCGGCTATCAAAACACTTCGCAATAACTCTGAAATTATTATCAAAAAGGCAGACAAAGGTTCAGCTACGGTTATCTTAGATAAAAAAGATTACATTTGGGAAATAGATCGACAACTAGCTAACTCAAAGCACTACAGGAAATTAGATCAACCTATTTATCTTAATACAAGTAAACAAATAACTAAAATCATACATCGTTTGGCTAGCAATAAGAACATTATTAAGAAACAAGTTCAATACTTGACACCAGCTGAAAACCCGAGGCCAAGACATATTTATACTTTACCTAAAATTCACAAAAGCCCCGAATCTTGGTCTATTCCATTTAAAATTCCACCAGGAAGACCAATAATATCGGATGTGGGGAGTGAGTCATATCGTATTTCGGAATATATAGACTCATTCTTAGCACCATTGGCCGCTAAACACTCGTCCTATCTCAGAGATACAGCGGACTTTTTGGAAAAAATTAGACAGATTCAAATCCCTTCCAACAGCTTTCTTGTCACTTTGGATGTAGAAAGTATGTACACAAATATTGACAATAAGGATGGATTGAAGGCGGTGTTTAACAGTTTTAAAGCAAATCCAAACCCGAGTAGACCAGATTTAGAAGTTTTGGAACT
Organism: Margaritifera margaritifera; assembly: GCA_029931535.1. NCBI lineage: Eukaryota > Metazoa > Mollusca > Bivalvia > Unionida > Margaritiferidae > Margaritifera > Margaritifera margaritifera. The sequence continues at coordinate 261,533 of JAQPZY010000609.1, read as the reverse complement.
TTTGAAACTTTGTTTGGAAAACAATGATTTTGAATTCAATGGCAACTGGTTTTTACAAATTTCAGGAACAGCAATGGGAAAGAAATTCGCACCGAGCTATGCAAATATTTTTATGGCGGAGTGGGAAAAAGAAGCATTCAAAAGTTGTGAACTTCTTCCCTTATTATATTTAAGGTTTTTGGATGATATTTTTCTAATTTGGACTTATTCCAGGGAAGACTTTGATCAATTTATCCAAACTTTAAATAATTTCCATCCATCCGTAAAGCTTAAAGCTACAGTTAGCGACACCTCTGTAGATTTTCTAGATACAACCGTTTTTAAAGGACCTATGTTTGGAAATACCGGAATTTTAGATACAAAGGTATTCTTTAAGTCTACGGATACACATCAGTTACTACATAAATCTTCTTTTCACCCTAAGCACACCTTTAGGGGGATCTTAAAATCACAAATTATTAGATTTGACAGAATTAGCTCCAGAAATGAAGATTTTCAGAGGGCTACAAACACACTGTTTAGAGCTTTAAGAACACGAGGGTATTCGAAGCGATTTCTTCGACAAATTAAAAACAATACCTTAGAAAATTTAGATACAAAACAACACGTAGTAGCAAAAGCTAAACCTTGCAATAGCAGTCGCTGCGGCACTTGCCCCTTTTTTAAGGAAGCACAAAATTTCAAAAGTCAGCAGACTAATCAAACATTTTATATTAAGCACAATCTTTCATGCAATTCTAAAAACGTGATATACCTAATCACCTGTCAAAAATGTGGCATACAATATGTAGGACAAACAAGTCTTACATTAAGAGACAGATTCACTCGACACAGATTTGATATCAGGCATAAGGCAAATAAATCGGTCTCTAACCATTTTAATAACTCAGACCATTCGATGGACGATTGTTCGATCACGCCAATTGAATTGGTAGAGGATCAAGAAAAACTAACGAAAAGAGAACATTATTGGATACAAAAATTAAAATCATTAATGCCCGGTGGCCTGAATTTACACGAAGAATCTGAAAAACTAATCCCGTTTGTAATCTCGTATAACACTAAAGCGACACAAGTTGCCAAACTAATTAAAGAGGGGTATAGTGAAATTCAGCAAATATTCCCCGCCGTATTTGCCCATAAATTGGTTACCGCTTATTGCAGAAATAAGAACTTAGGTGACTTCATTGTCAGAAGTAAGTTAAAGAGCGGAAGTAATTCTCCCTAGGCCAGAGCTAATTAGGGTCCCGTAACCCTAATCTTAACTCTAAAACCTAACCCAGCCAGTGCCAGGGTTTTTCGCTCTTTTAACAAAACTTCGCATCTATTAACCCCAACCCCTATTATACCCAGAATTCTAAGGTTGATACGTATCCGTAGTCATAGGAATATTAAACACAAAAAGGTTGAATTATAAGAACAGTCTCCTAGGGTTTAGTGCTAAGATTGTAATCACACACCCTAGTAAAACAACACATAATACTTAATATTGAAAACTCCACGCTACTCTCCAGGGGCTATGTGCTGTAAAATGCAAAGGGTAATACAATTATATTTCAATTCATTTAGTTATCACATAAATAGTTTGTTAAAGATTTTACTTGAATGCATCTATTATCATCATTTCAACAATATTTAAAGATCAATTTTTCTAAAATTAGAGAATTTACTACAAAGTACTAACGTTCTGAATAAATATATTGAATAAAGGTCTCTTTTTACAATATGCATAGGTAACTACATTCACACACAGGATTACCCAAGCCGATCTTAATGGCTCGCAGTCAGCTGATTAATTGAATACAATAGAACTAAGACGTAAGTACGTCACACCGAAGCGGATTAGCTCGGTGCACCGGTGAATGAAAGGCATAATTACCGTACACCCAAGCTGAAGCGTTCACCTGCATAAGCGGATTTTTTCCACGTCACTAAGACATTTTACATACTACTGTATATATACCCCACCAGCACACATAGCTCTTCAGACTGTTTGGTCACCTGAAGAAGGCATTAGCCGAAAGATCTTGTGACGTTATTTGGAGAGTAGCTTTTATATCAAGATAGCAATATCGTCTGACTTAGAGATAAGTACAGATTCATATTATATTTCTTTTAGTTATATAGTAATACTGTGTTAATTTAATTTAATTTCTTTTCAGGAATTTCTTTTCAGGAATTTGATTTTCAGGCAATCTTGTTTCAGGCCTTTATAAGTTGTTGTATTTAGAACTTTAGGCACATCAATCGGAACCACGATGCTAGGTGGGAACCAGAGATTCAAGAGGGGGCATACACGCCGCAGGGACCCTAACCCGAACAACAATTTGATAAAACTTTTTTATCAAATTATCCAGGCATTACACCACTGTACTGTGATGAAACCGCAAGCAAACGGAATTACACCGACCAAAGGATTTCGACAACTAATACAGAATATGGACCGTTTTCTGAAACCAGCACAACCAACTGAATCACTCAAACAAGAATTGGAAAGACTGAACCGGATGTGGGCTACAAAGGTCGCTCAGACTTTAATTAACCACTACAAGAATAGGATCTCGGAACTTATGGGAATGATTGTGGGATTTGGATTTGCGGACTTTACTATAAAAAACTTGTCGAACCAGGCGCTAGATTGGGCGAAAAGGAATTTCAAAAATAAACTGAGCCTGGAGACGATACAGGAATATCAACGAATCGTGAAGTCATTTACACCGGTTTCATCAAAACTCCAACACACCGCAACTTCAACTAGTAAGGTACCAACGCCCCCAGGAGCTACGAACAACAAAGGCTACAGCAAGGCATGGGACGTCAACCAATGGATTCCGATGAGCCCTCGTCGGAAGGCCACCCATAAAAAGGTTAGCCCGCAGAAACAGGACTATAATCCGATTGAGCTTAATAATCGTTTTCTACCACTACAAATTCTAGAGACTAATTCACACAGGACAAGCACTCAAGAACCCACCAAAAAACAACAATTACAACAACTACGATCTAATACAACGGAAAAATCACTGGAAAGAACTGTTGCTACGTCGAAGCAAAAGTCGGCAAAACTCGCCACATCGACAACATCGAATCCAGTGATGAACAAGAAGAAAACGACGATTCCTTCTGTGGCGGCATTATGTGCCTTGATAACTTCGAGGACCCCTACTCCCAATCGGATTACATCGAGATACAGGGGATCAAGATCGCCTAGACGCTCACTGTCGCCAAGAAGATCGCTCTCCCTATCACCGGTTTACCCGAAGCAGTCTTATGCCGCCATTGTCACATCACCGCCAAAACAACTCAAGGTTAGTCAACATAGAGGCAACAAACCATCATGGAAATTACCTAATTTGACTCAGTCCACTCTTATCATTGGAGATTCGAACCTGGCCAGAATCACTAATCCAACGAGTAAAACTCTTCAAATTGAATCGTACTCTGGAGCAAAAATCATCCATCTTCAAAAACTTTTGAAAGAATATCAGCATCAGGAACAACCGAGAGAGATTATTATTAATATAGGGATTAACGACAGGGATAATAACAACACGAACAGGGTGGCGCAAAGCTTGAAAGATTTAACTAGGACAGCTCAAGAAACGTTTCCAGACTCGGCGATTTACCTGACCAAAATCCCGATATCGAACACTTTGGACCTAATGAAACCAAACGAGGCGTTTAACATCAGAAAACTGAATGAGAATTTGACTAAACTCTCTTTGGAAGGAGTAAGAGTCCTAGAGAGCGATGCCATAGGAGGTTGGTTTTTCCACAGTGACGGAATCCATTGGGCCCCAAGAACAGCAAATTTGATTGTAGATAATTGGGTAAGACAGGTTAACATGTACAAACAGGATTTTCGGCTCATCCGGAAGGGCAAGAACATGAGAATCTAACACAGTTAAGGAGTACAATAGTTAACCTAAGCTCTAGGAGACTTTCCGCTTCTGAGAGATCACTATTAGAAAAGGGTTTAAAATTTATTCCAACACCAGAATATATTGCCCACTCCGCAATTACGCAACCGGTAAAAGAATTTACAAGAAAATTAATGATCACTAAATTCTTTCATTCCAAAAACACGATGTCTAAGACCCCTTTTACAGATAAGAGCACTTGGTGCCCGCCGCCTTCAACCCTTACACCATCAATTAGAGAGATAACTGACCGTATCTTTAAGACTGCTTCTAAAATAAAAATGGGAAGAGAAAAACCTAATCTTCCGGCTCATGAGTTTGCGGCTATCAAAACACTTCGCAATAACTCTGAAATTATTATCAAAAAGGCAGACAAAGGTTCAGCTACGGTTATCTTAGATAAAAAAGATTACATTTGGGAAATAGATCGACAACTAGCTAACTCAAAGCACTACAGGAAATTAGATCAACCTATTTATCTTAATACAAGTAAACAAATAACTAAAATCATACATCGTTTGGCTAGCAATAAGAACATTATTAAGAAACAAGTTCAATACTTGACACCAGCTGAAAACCCGAGGCCAAGACATATTTATACTTTACCTAAAATTCACAAAAGCCCCGAATCTTGGTCTATTCCATTTAAAATTCCACCAGGAAGACCAATAATATCGGATGTGGGGAGTGAGTCATATCGTATTTCGGAATATATAGACTCATTCTTAGCACCATTGGCCGCTAAACACTCGTCCTATCTCAGAGATACAGCGGACTTTTTGGAAAAAATTAGACAGATTCAAATCCCTTCCAACAGCTTTCTTGTCACTTTGGATGTAGAAAGTATGTACACAAATATTGACAATAAGGATGGATTGAAGGCGGTGTTTAACAGTTTTAAAGCAAATCCAAACCCGAGTAGACCAGATTTAGAAGTTTTGGAACTTTTGAAACTTTGTTTGGAAAACAATGATTTTGAATTCAATGGCAACTGGTTTTTACAAATTTCAGGAACAGCAATGGGAAAGAAATTCGCACCGAGCTATGCAAATATTTTTATGGCGGAGTGGGAAAAAGAAGCATTCAAAAGTTGTGAACTTCTTCCCTTATTATATTTAAGGTTTTTGGATGATATTTTTCTAATTTGGACTTATTCCAGGGAAGACTTTGATCAATTTATCCAAACTTTAAATAATTTCCATCCATCCGTAAAGCTTAAAGCTACAGTTAGCGACACCTCTGTAGATTTTCTAGATACAACCGTTTTTAAAGGACCTATGTTTGGAAATACCGGAATTTTAGATACAAAGGTATTCTTTAAGTCTACGGATACACATCAGTTACTACATAAATCTTCTTTTCACCCTAAGCACACCTTTAGGGGGATCTTAAAATCACAAATTATTAGATTTGACAGAATTAGCTCCAGAAATGAAGATTTTCAGAGGGCTACAAACACACTGTTTAGAGCTTTAAGAACACGAGGGTATTCGAAGCGATTTCTTCGACAAATTAAAAACAATACCTTAGAAAATTTAGATACAAAACAACACGTAGTAGCAAAAGCTAAACCTTGCAATAGCAGTCGCTGCGGCACTTGCCCCTTTTTTAAGGAAGCACAAAATTTCAAAAGTCAGCAGACTAATCAAACATTTTATATTAAGCACAATCTTTCATGCAATTCTAAAAACGTGATATACCTAATCACCTGTCAAAAATGTGGCATACAATATGTAGGACAAACAAGTCTTACATTAAGAGACAGATTCACTCGACACAGATTTGATATCAGGCATAAGGCAAATAAATCGGTCTCTAACCATTTTAATAACTCAGACCATTCGATGGACGATTGTTCGATCACGCCAATTGAATTGGTAGAGGATCAAGAAAAACTAACGAAAAGAGAACATTATTGGATACAAAAATTAAAATCATTAATGCCCGGTGGCCTGAATTTACACGAAGAATCTGAAAAACTAATCCCGTTTGTAATCTCGTATAACACTAAAGCGACACAAGTTGCCAAACTAATTAAAGAGGGGTATAGTGAAATTCAGCAAATATTCCCCGCCGTATTTGCCCATAAATTGGTTACCGCTTATTGCAGAAATAAGAACTTAGGTGACTTCATTGTCAGAAGTAAGTTAAAGAGCGGAAGTAATTCTCCCTAGGCCAGAGCTAATTAGGGTCCCCTAACCCTAATCTTAACTCTAAACCCTAACCCTAACCCTAACCCTAACCCTAACCCTAACCCTAACCCTAACCCTAACCCACTAACCCTAACCCTAACCCTAACCCTAACCCTAACCCTCTAAACCCTAACCCTAACCCTAACCCTAACCCTAACCCTAACCCTAACCCTAACCCTAAATATAGATACAAAACAACAAGTAGTAGCAAAAGCTAAACCTTGCAATAGCAGTCGCTGCGGCACTTGCCCCTTTTTTAAGGAAGCACAAAATTTCAAAAGTCAGCAGACTAATCAAACATTTTATATTAAGGACAATCTTTCATGCAATTCTAAAAACGTGATATACCTAATCACCTGTCAAAAATGTGGCATACAATATGTAGGACAAACAAGTCTTACATTAAGAGACAGATTCACTCGACACAGATTTGATATCAGGCATAAGGCAAATAAATCGGTCTCTAACCATTTTAATAACTCAGACCATTCGATGGACGATTGTTCGATCACGCCAATTGAATTGGTAGAGGATCAAGAAAAACTAACGAAAAGAGAACATTATTGGATACAAAAATTAAAATCATTAATGCCCGGTGGCCTGAATTTACACGAAGAATCTGAAAAACTAATCCCGTTTGTAATCTCGTATAACACTAAAGCGACACAAGTTGCCAAACTAATTAAAGAGGGGTATAGTGAAATTCAGCAAATATTCCCCGCCGTATTTGCCCATAAATTGGTTACCGCTTATTGCAGAAATAAGAACTTAGGTGACTTCATTGTCAGAAGTAAGTTAAAGAGCGGAAGTAATTCTCCCTAGGCCAGAGCTAATTAGGGTCCCGTAACCCTAATCTTAACTCTAAAACCTAACCCAGCCAGTGCCAGGGTTTTTCGCTCTTTTAACAAAACTTCGCATCTATTAACCCCAACCCCTATTATACCCAGAATTCTAAGGTTGATACGTATCCGTAGTCATAGGAATATTAAACACAAAAAGGTTGAATTATAAGAACAGTCTCCTAGGGTTTAGTGCTAAGATTGTAATCACACACCCTAGTAAAACAACACATAATACTTAATATTGAAAACTCCACGCTACTCTCCAGGGGCTATGTGCTGTAAAATGCAAAGGGTAATACAATTATATTTCAATTCATTTAGTTATCACATAAATAGTTTGTTAAAGATTTTACTTGAATGCATCTATTATCATCATTTCAACAATATTTAAAGATCAATTTTTCTAAAATTAGAGAATTTACTACAAAGTACTAACGTTCTGAATAAATATATTGAATAAAGGTCTCTTTTTACAATATGCATAGGTAACTACATTCACACACAGGATTACCCAAGCCGATCTTAATGGCTCGCAGTCAGCTGATTAATTGAATACAATAGAACTAAGACGTAAGTACGTCACACCGAAGCGGATTAGCTCGGTGCACCGGTGAATGAAAGGCATAATTACCGTACACCCAAGCTGAAGCGTTCACCTGCATAAGCGGATTTTTTCCACGTCACTAAGACATTTTACATACTACTGTATATATACCCCACCAGCACACATAGCTCTTCAGACTGTTTGGTCACCTGAAGAAGGCATTAGCCGAAAGATCTTGTGACGTTATTTGGAGAGTAGCTTTTATATCAAGATAGCAATATCGTCTGACTTAGAGATAAGTACAGATTCATATTATATTTCTTTTAGTTATATAGTAATACTGTGTTAATTTAATTTAATTTCTTTTCAGGAATTTCTTTTCAGGAATTTGATTTTCAGGCAATCTTGTTTCAGGCCTTTATAAGTTGTTGTATTTAGAACTTTAGGCACATCAATCGGAACCACGATGCTAGGTGGGAACCAGAGATTCAAGAGGGGGCATACACGCCGCAGGGACCCTAACCCGAACAACAATTTGATAAAACTTTTTTATCAAATTATCCAGGCATTACACCACTGTACTGTGATGAAACCGCAAGCAAACGGAATTACACCGACCAAAGGATTTCGACAACTAATACAGAATATGGACCGTTTTCTGAAACCAGCACAACCAACTGAATCACTCAAACAAGAATTGGAAAGACTGAACCGGATGTGGGCTACAAAGGTCGCTCAGACTTTAATTAACCACTACAAGAATAGGATCTCGGAACTTATGGGAATGATTGTGGGATTTGGATTTGCGGACTTTACTATAAAAAACTTGTCGAACCAGGCGCTAGATTGGGCGAAAAGGAATTTCAAAAATAAACTGAGCCTGGAGACGATACAGGAATATCAACGAATCGTGAAGTCATTTACACCGGTTTCATCAAAACTCCAACACACCGCAACTTCAACTAGTAAGGTACCAACGCCCCCAGGAGCTACGAACAACAAAGGCTACAGCAAGGCATGGGACGTCAACCAATGGATTCCGATGAGCCCTCGTCGGAAGGCCACCCATAAAAAGGTTAGCCCGCAGAAACAGGACTATAATCCGATTGAGCTTAATAATCGTTTTCTACCACTACAAATTCTAGAGACTAATTCACACAGGACAAGCACTCAAGAACCCACCAAAAAACAACAATTACAACAACTACGATCTAATACAACGGAAAAATCACTGGAAAGAACTGTTGCTACGTCGAAGCAAAAGTCGGCAAAACTCGCCACATCGACAACATCGAATCCAGTGATGAACAAGAAGAAAACGACGATTCCTTCTGTGGCGGCATTATGTGCCTTGATAACTTCGAGGACCCCTACTCCCAATCGGATTACATCGAGATACAGGGGATCAAGATCGCCTAGACGCTCACTGTCGCCAAGAAGATCGCTCTCCCTATCACCGGTTTACCCGAAGCAGTCTTATGCCGCCATGGTCACATCACCGCCAAAACAACTCAAGGTTAGTCAACATAGAGGCAACAAACCATCATGGAAATTACCTAATTTGACTCAGTCCACTCTTATCATTGGAGATTCGAACCTGGCCAGAATCACTAATCCAACGAGTAAAACTCTTCAAATTGAATCGTACTCTGGAGCAAAAATCATCCATCTTCAAAAACTTTTGAAAGAATATCAGCATCAGGAACAACCGAGAGAGATTATTATTAATATAGGGATTAACGACAGGGATAATAACAACACGAACAGGGTGGCGCAAAGCTTGAAAGATTTAACTAGGACAGCTCAAGAAACGTTTCCAGACTCGGCGATTTACCTGACCAAAATCCCGATATCGAACACTTTGGACCTAATGAAACCAAACGAGGCGTTTAACATCAGAAAACTGAATGAGAATTTGACTAAACTCTCTTTGGAAGGAGTAAGAGTCCTAGAGAGCGATGCCATAGGAGGTTGGTTTTTCCACAGTGACGGAATCCATTGGGCCCCAAGAACAGCAAATTTGATTGTAGATAATTGGGTAAGACAGGTTAACATGTACAAACAGGATTTTCGGCTCATCCGGAAGGGCAAGAACATGAGAATCTAACACAGTTAAGGAGTACAATAGTTAACCTAAGCTCTAGGAGACTTTCCGCTTCTGAGAGATCACTATTAGAAAAGGGTTTAAAATTTATTCCAACACCAGAATATATTGCCCACTCCGCAATTACGCAACCGGTAAAAGAATTTACAAGAAAATTAATGATCACTAAATTCTTTCATTCCAAAAACACGATGTCTAAGACCCCTTTTACAGATAAGAGCACTTGGTGCCCGCCGCCTTCAACCCTTACACCATCAATTAGAGAGATAACTGACCGTATCTTTAAGACTGCTTCTAAAATAAAAATGGGAAGAGAAAAACCTAATCTTCCGGCTCATGAGTTTGCGGCTATCAAAACACTTCGCAATAACTCTGAAATTATTATCAAAAAGGCAGACAAAGGTTCAGCTACGGTTATCTTAGATAAAAAAGATTACATTTGGGAAATAGATCGACAACTAGCTAACTCAAAGCACTACAGGAAATTAGATCAACCTATTTATCTTAATACAAGTAAACAAATAACTAAAATCATACATCGTTTGGCTAGCAATAAGAACATTATTAAGAAACAAGTTCAATACTTGACACCAGCTGAAAACCCGAGGCCAAGACATATTTATACTTTACCTAAAATTCACAAAAGCCCCGAATCTTGGTCTATTCCATTTAAAATTCCACCAGGAAGACCAATAATATCGGATGTGGGGAGTGAGTCATATCGTATTTCGGAATATATAGACTCATTCTTAGCACCATTGGCCGCTAAACACTCGTCCTATCTCAGAGATACAGCGGACTTTTTGGAAAAAATTAGACAGATTCAAATCCCTTCCAACAGCTTTCTTGTCACTTTGGATGTAGAAAGTATGTACACAAATATTGACAATAAGGATGGATTGAAGGCGGTGTTTAACAGTTTTAAAGCAAATCCAAACCCGAGTAGACCAGATTTAGAAGTTTTGGAACTTTTGAAACTTTGTTTGGAAAACAATGATTTTGAATTCAATGGCAACTGGTTTTTACAAATTTCAGGAACAGCAATGGGAAAGAAATTCGCACCGAGCTATGCAAATATTTTTATGGCGGAGTGGGAAAAAGAAGCATTCAAAAGTTGTGAACTTCTTCCCTTATTATATTTAAGGTTTTTGGATGATATTTTTCTAATTTGGACTTATTCCAGGGAAGACTTTGATCAATTTATCCAAACTTTAAATAATTTCCATCCATCCGTAAAGCTTAAAGCTACAGTTAGCGACACCTCTGTAGATTTTCTAGATACAACCGTTTTTAAAGGACCTATGTTTGGAAATACCGGAATTTTAGATACAAAGGTATTCTTTAAGTCTACGGATACACATCAGTTACTACATAAATCTTCTTTTCACCCTAAGCACACCTTTAGGGGGATCTTAAAATCACAAATTATTAGATTTGACAGAATTAGCTCCAGAAATGAAGATTTTCAGAGGGCTACAAACACACTGTTTAGAGCTTTAAGAACACGAGGGTATTCGAAGCGATTTCTTCGACAAATTAAAAACAATACCTTAGAAAATTTAGATACAAAACAACACGTAGTAGCAAAAGCTAAACCTTGCAATAGCAGTCGCTGCGGCACTTGCCCCTTTTTTAAGGAAGCACAAAATTTCAAAAGTCAGCAGACTAATCAAACATTTTATATTAAGCACAATCTTTCATGCAATTCTAAAAACGTGATATACCTAATCACCTGTCAAAAATGTGGCATACAATATGTAGGACAAACAAGTCTTACATTAAGAGACAGATTCACTCGACACAGATTTGATATCAGGCATAAGGCAAATAAATCGGTCTCTAACCATTTTAATAACTCAGACCATTCGATGGACGATTGTTCGATCACGCCAATTGAATTGGTAGAGGATCAAGAAAAACTAACGAAAAGAGAACATTATTGGATACAAAAATTAAAATCATTAATGCCCGGTGGCCTGAATTTACACGAAGAATCTGAAAAACTAATCCCGTTTGTAATCTCGTATAACACTAAAGCGACACAAGTTGCCAAACTAATTAAAGAGGGGTATAGTGAAATTCAGCAAATATTCCCCGCCGTATTTGCCCATAAATTGGTTACCGCTTATTGCAGAAATAAGAACTTAGGTGACTTCATTGTCAGAAGTAAGTTAAAGAGCGGAAGTAATTCTCCCTAGGCCAGAGCTAATTAGGGTCCCGTAACCCTAATCTTAACTCTAAAACCTAACCCAGCCAGTGCCAGGGTTTTTCGCTCTTTTAACAAAACTTCGCATCTATTAACCCCAACCCCTATTATACCCAGAATTCTAAGGTTGATACGTATCCGTAGTCATAGGAATATTAAACACAAAAAGGTTGAATTATAAGAACAGTCTCCTAGGGTTTAGTGCTAAGATTGTAATCACACACCCTAGTAAAACAACACATAATACTTAATATTGAAAACTCCACGCTACTCTCCAGGGGCTATGTGCTGTAAAATGCAAAGGGTAATACAATTATATTTCAATTCATTTAGTTATCACATAAATAGTTTGTTAAAGATTTTACTTGAATGCATCTATTATCATCATTTCAACAATATTTAAAGATCAATTTTTCTAAAATTAGAGAATTTACTACAAAGTACTAACGTTCTGAATAAATATATTGAATAAAGGTCTCTTTTTACAATATGCATAGGTAACTACATTCACACACAGGATTACCCAAGCCGATCTTAATGGCTCGCAGTCAGCTGATTAATTGAATACAATAGAACTAAGACGTAAGTACGTCACACCGAAGCGGATTAGCTCGGTGCACCGGTGAATGAAAGGCATAATTACCGTACACCCAAGCTGAAGCGTTCACCTGCATAAGCGGATTTTTTCCACGTCACTAAGACATTTTACATACTACTGTATATATACCCCACCAGCACACATAGCTCTTCAGACTGTTTGGTCACCTGAAGAAGGCATTAGCCGAAAGATCTTGTGACGTTATTTGGAGAGTAGCTTTTATATCAAGATAGCAATATCGTCTGACTTAGAGATAAGTACAGATTCATATTATATTTCTTTTAGTTATATAGTAATACTGTGTTAATTTAATTTAATTTCTTTTCAGGAATTTCTTTTCAGGAATTTGATTTTCAGGCAATCTTGTTTCAGGCCTTTATAAGTTGTTGTATTTAGAACTTTAGGCACATCAATCGGAACCACGATGCTAGGTGGGAACCAGAGATTCAAGAGGGGGCATACACGCCGCAGGGACCCTAACCCGAACAACAATTTGATAAAACTTTTTTATCAAATTATCCAGGCATTACACCACTGTACTGTGATGAAACCGCAAGCAAACGGAATTACACCGACCAAAGGATTTCGACAACTAATACAGAATATGGACCGTTTTCTGAAACCAGCACAACCAACTGAATCACTCAAACAAGAATTGGAAAGACTGAACCGGATGTGGGCTACAAAGGTCGCTCAGACTTTAATTAACCACTACAAGAATAGGATCTCGGAACTTATGGGAATGATTGTGGGATTTGGATTTGCGGACTTTACTATAAAAAACTTGTCGAACCAGGCGCTAGATTGGGCGAAAAGGAATTTCAAAAATAAACTGAGCCTGGAGACGATACAGGAATATCAACGAATCGTGAAGTCATTTACACCGGTTTCATCAAAACTCCAACACACCGCAACTTCAACTAGTAAGGTACCAACGCCCCCAGGAGCTACGAACAACAAAGGCTACAGCAAGGCATGGGACGTCAACCAATGGATTCCGATGAGCCCTCGTCGGAAGGCCACCCATAAAAAGGTTAGCCCGCAGAAACAGGACTATAATCCGATTGAGCTTAATAATCGTTTTCTACCACTACAAATTCTAGAGACTAATTCACACAGGACAAGCACTCAAGAACCCACCAAAAAACAACAATTACAACAACTACGATCTAATACAACGGAAAAATCACTGGAAAGAACTGTTGCTACGTCGAAGCAAAAGTCGGCAAAACTCGCCACATCGACAACATCGAATCCAGTGATGAACAAGAAGAAAACGACGATTCCTTCTGTGGCGGCATTATGTGCCTTGATAACTTCGAGGACCCCTACTCCCAATCGGATTACATCGAGATACAGGGGATCAAGATCGCCTAGACGCTCACTGTCGCCAAGAAGATCGCTCTCCCTATCACCGGTTTACCCGAAGCAGTCTTATGCCGCCATGGTCACATCACCGCCAAAACAACTCAAGGTTAGTCAACATAGAGGCAACAAACCATCATGGAAATTACCTAATTTGACTCAGTCCACTCTTATCATTGGAGATTCGAACCTGGCCAGAATCACTAATCCAACGAGTAAAACTCTTCAAATTGAATCGTACTCTGGAGCAAAAATCATCCATCTTCAAAAACTTTTGAAAGAATATCAGCATCAGGAACAACCGAGAGAGATTATTATTAATATAGGGATTAACGACAGGGATAATAACAACACGAACAGGGTGGCGCAAAGCTTGAAAGATTTAACTAGGACAGCTCAAGAAACGTTTCCAGACTCGGCGATTTACCTGACCAAAATCCCGATATCGAACACTTTGGACCTAATGAAACCAAACGAGGCGTTTAACATCAGAAAACTGAATGAGAATTTGACTAAACTCTCTTTGGAAGGAGTAAGAGTCCTAGAGAGCGATGCCATAGGAGGTTGGTTTTTCCACAGTGACGGAATCCATTGGGCCCCAAGAACAGCAAATTTGATTGTAGATAATTGGGTAAGACAGGTTAACATGTACAAACAGGATTTTCGGCTCATCCGGAAGGGCAAGAACATGAGAATCTAACACAGTTAAGGAGTACAATAGTTAACCTAAGCTCTAGGAGACTTTCCGCTTCTGAGAGATCACTATTAGAAAAGGGTTTAAAATTTATTCCAACACCAGAATATATTGCCCACTCCGCAATTACGCAACCGGTAAAAGAATTTACAAGAAAATTAATGATCACTAAATTCTTTCATTCCAAAAACACGATGTCTAAGACCCCTTTTACAGATAAGAGCACTTGGTGCCCGCCGCCTTCAACCCTTACACCATCAATTAGAGAGATAACTGACCGTATCTTTAAGACTGCTTCTAAAATAAAAATGGGAAGAGAAAAACCTAATCTTCCGGCTCATGAGTTTGCGGCTATCAAAACACTTCGCAATAACTCTGAAATTATTATCAAAAAGGCAGACAAAGGTTCAGCTACGGTTATCTTAGATAAAAAAGATTACATTTGGGAAATAGATCGACAACTAGCTAACTCAAAGCACTACAGGAAATTAGATCAACCTATTTATCTTAATACAAGTAAACAAATAACTAAAATCATACATCGTTTGGCTAGCAATAAGAACATTATTAAGAAACAAGTTCAATACTTGACACCAGCTGAAAACCCGAGGCCAAGACATATTTATACTTTACCTAAAATTCACAAAAGCCCCGAATCTTGGTCTATTCCATTTAAAATTCCACCAGGAAGACCAATAATATCGGATGTGGGGAGTGAGTCATATCGTATTTCGGAATATATAGACTCATTCTTAGCACCATTGGCCGCTAAACACTCGTCCTATCTCAGAGATACAGCGGACTTTTTGGAAAAAATTAGACAGATTCAAATCCCTTCCAACAGCTTTCTTGTCACTTTGGATGTAGAAAGTATGTACACAAATATTGACAATAAGGATGGATTGAAGGCGGTGTTTAACAGTTTTAAAGCAAATCCAAACCCGAGTAGACCAGATTTAGAAGTTTTGGAACTTTTGAAACTTTGTTTGGAAAACAATGATTTTGAATTCAATGGCAACTGGTTTTTACAAATTTCAGGAACAGCAATGGGAAAGAAATTCGCACCGAGCTATGCAAATATTTTTATGGCGGAGTGGGAAAAAGAAGCATTCAAAAGTTGTGAACTTCTTCCCTTATTATATTTAAGGTTTTTGGATGATATTTTTCTAATTTGGACTTATTCCAGGGAAGACTTTGATCAATTTATCCAAACTTTAAATAATTTCCATCCATCCGTAAAGCTTAAAGCTACAGTTAGCGACACCTCTGTAGATTTTCTAGATACAACCGTTTTTAAAGGACCTATGTTTGGAAATACCGGAATTTTAGATACAAAGGTATTCTTTAAGTCTACGGATACACATCAGTTACTACATAAATCTTCTTTTCACCCTAAGCACACCTTTAGGGGGATCTTAAAATCACAAATTATTAGATTTGACAGAATTAGCTCCAGAAATGAAGATTTTCAGAGGGCTACAAACACACTGTTTAGAGCTTTAAGAACACGAGGGTATTCGAAGCGATTTCTTCGACAAATTAAAAACAATACCTTAGAAAATTTAGATACAAAACAACACGTAGTAGCAAAAGCTAAACCTTGCAATAGCAGTCGCTGCGGCACTTGCCCCTTTTTTAAGGAAGCACAAAATTTCAAAAGTCAGCAGACTAATCAAACATTTTATATTAAGCACAATCTTTCATGCAATTCTAAAAACGTGATATACCTAATCACCTGTCAAAAATGTGGCATACAATATGTAGGACAAACAAGTCTTACATTAAGAGACAGATTCACTCGACACAGATTTGATATCAGGCATAAGGCAAATAAATCGGTCTCTAACCATTTTAATAACTCAGACCATTCGATGGACGATTGTTCGATCACGCCAATTGAATTGGTAGAGGATCAAGAAAAACTAACGAAAAGAGAACATTATTGGATACAAAAATTAAAATCATTAATGCCCGGTGGCCTGAATTTACACGAAGAATCTGAAAAACTAATCCCGTTTGTAATCTCGTATAACACTAAAGCGACACAAGTTGCCAAACTAATTAAAGAGGGGTATAGTGAAATTCAGCAAATATTCCCCGCCGTATTTGCCCATAAATTGGTTACCGCTTATTGCAGAAATAAGAACTTAGGTGACTTCATTGTCAGAAGTAAGTTAAAGAGCGGAAGTAATTCTCCCTAGGCCAGAGCTAATTAGGGTCCCGTAACCCTAATCTTAACTCTAAAACCTAACCCAGCCAGTGCCAGGGTTTTTCGCTCTTTTAACAAAACTTCGCATCTATTAACCCCAACCCCTATTATACCCAGAATTCTAAGGTTGATACGTATCCGTAGTCATAGGAATATTAAACACAAAAAGGTTGAATTATAAGAACAGTCTCCTAGGGTTTAGTGCTAAGATTGTAATCACACACCCTAGTAAAACAACACATAATACTTAATATTGAAAACTCCACGCTACTCTCCAGGGGCTATGTGCTGTAAAATGCAAAGGGTAATACAATTATATTTCAATTCATTTAGTTATCACATAAATAGTTTGTTAAAGATTTTACTTGAATGCATCTATTATCATCATTTCAACAATATTTAAAGATCAATTTTTCTAAAATTAGAGAATTTACTACAAAGTACTAACGTTCTGAATAAATATATTGAATAAAGGTCTCTTTTTACAATATGCATAGGTAACTACATTCACACACAGGATTACCCAAGCCGATCTTAATGGCTCGCAGTCAGCTGATTAATTGAATACAATAGAACTAAGACGTAAGTACGTCACACCGAAGCGGATTAGCTCGGTGCACCGGTGAATGAAAGGCATAATTACCGTACACCCAAGCTGAAGCGTTCACCTGCATAAGCGGATTTTTTCCACGTCACTAAGACATTTTACATACTACTGTATATATACCCCACCAGCACACATAGCTCTTCAGACTGTTTGGTCACCTGAAGAAGGCATTAGCCGAAAGATCTTGTGACGTTATTTGGAGAGTAGCTTTTATATCAAGATAGCAATATCGTCTGACTTAGAGATAAGTACAGATTCATATTATATTTCTTTTAGTTATATAGTAATACTGTGTTAATTTAATTTAATTTCTTTTCAGGAATTTCTTTTCAGGAATTTGATTTTCAGGCAATCTTGTTTCAGGCCTTTATAAGTTGTTGTATTTAGAACTTTAGGCACATCAATCGGAACCACGATGCTAGGTGGGAACCAGAGATTCAAGAGGGGGCATACACGCCGCAGGGACCCTAACCCGAACAACAATTTGATAAAACTTTTTTATCAAATTATCCAGGCATTACACCACTGTACTGTGATGAAACCGCAAGCAAACGGAATTACACCGACCAAAGGATTTCGACAACTAATACAGAATATGGACCGTTTTCTGAAACCAGCACAACCAACTGAATCACTCAAACAAGAATTGGAAAGACTGAACCGGATGTGGGCTACAAAGGTCGCTCAGACTTTAATTAACCACTACAAGAATAGGATCTCGGAACTTATGGGAATGATTGTGGGATTTGGATTTGCGGACTTTACTATAAAAAACTTGTCGAACCAGGCGCTAGATTGGGCGAAAAGGAATTTCAAAAATAAACTGAGCCTGGAGACGATACAGGAATATCAACGAATCGTGAAGTCATTTACACCGGTTTCATCAAAACTCCAACACACCGCAACTTCAACTAGTAAGGTACCAACGCCCCCAGGAGCTACGAACAACAAAGGCTACAGCAAGGCATGGGACGTCAACCAATGGATTCCGATGAGCCCTCGTCGGAAGGCCACCCATAAAAAGGTTAGCCCGCAGAAACAGGACTATAATCCGATTGAGCTTAATAATCGTTTTCTACCACTACAAATTCTAGAGACTAATTCACACAGGACAAGCACTCAAGAACCCACCAAAAAACAACAATTACAACAACTACGATCTAATACAACGGAAAAATCACTGGAAAGAACTGTTGCTACGTCGAAGCAAAAGTCGGCAAAACTCGCCACATCGACAACATCGAATCCAGTGATGAACAAGAAGAAAACGACGATTCCTTCTGTGGCGGCATTATGTGCCTTGATAACTTCGAGGACCCCTACTCCCAATCGGATTACATCGAGATACAGGGGATCAAGATCGCCTAGACGCTCACTGTCGCCAAGAAGATCGCTCTCCCTATCACCGGTTTACCCGAAGCAGTCTTATGCCGCCATGGTCACATCACCGCCAAAACAACTCAAGGTTAGTCAACATAGAGGCAACAAACCATCATGGAAATTACCTAATTTGACTCAGTCCACTCTTATCATTGGAGATTCGAACCTGGCCAGAATCACTAATCCAACGAGTAAAACTCTTCAAATTGAATCGTACTCTGGAGCAAAAATCATCCATCTTCAAAAACTTTTGAAAGAATATCAGCATCAGGAACAACCGAGAGAGATTATTATTAATATAGGGATTAACGACAGGGATAATAACAACACGAACAGGGTGGCGCAAAGCTTGAAAGATTTAACTAGGACAGCTCAAGAAACGTTTCCAGACTCGGCGATTTACCTGACCAAAATCCCGATATCGAACACTTTGGACCTAATGAAACCAAACGAGGCGTTTAACATCAGAAAACTGAATGAGAATTTGACTAAACTCTCTTTGGAAGGAGTAAGAGTCCTAGAGAGCGATGCCATAGGAGGTTGGTTTTTCCACAGTGACGGAATCCATTGGGCCCCAAGAACAGCAAATTTGATTGTAGATAATTGGGTAAGACAGGTTAACATGTACAAACAGGATTTTCGGCTCATCCGGAAGGGCAAGAACATGAGAATCTAACACAGTTAAGGAGTACAATAGTTAACCTAAGCTCTAGGAGACTTTCCGCTTCTGAGAGATCACTATTAGAAAAGGGTTTAAAATTTATTCCAACACCAGAATATATTGCCCACTCCGCAATTACGCAACCGGTAAAAGAATTTACAAGAAAATTAATGATCACTAAATTCTTTCATTCCAAAAACACGATGTCTAAGACCCCTTTTACAGATAAGAGCACTTGGTGCCCGCCGCCTTCAACCCTTACACCATCAATTAGAGAGATAACTGACCGTATCTTTAAGACTGCTTCTAAAATAAAAATGGGAAGAGAAAAACCTAATCTTCCGGCTCATGAGTTTGCGGCTATCAAAACACTTCGCAATAACTCTGAAATTATTATCAAAAAGGCAGACAAAGGTTCAGCTACGGTTATCTTAGATAAAAAAGATTACATTTGGGAAATAGATCGACAACTAGCTAACTCAAAGCACTACAGGAAATTAGATCAACCTATTTATCTTAATACAAGTAAACAAATAACTAAAATCATACATCGTTTGGCTAGCAATAAGAACATTATTAAGAAACAAGTTCAATACTTGACACCAGCTGAAAACCCGAGGCCAAGACATATTTATACTTTACCTAAAATTCACAAAAGCCCCGAATCTTGGTCTATTCCATTTAAAATTCCACCAGGAAGACCAATAATATCGGATGTGGGGAGTGAGTCATATCGTATTTCGGAATATATAGACTCATTCTTAGCACCATTGGCCGCTAAACACTCGTCCTATCTCAGAGATACAGCGGACTTTTTGGAAAAAATTAGACAGATTCAAATCCCTTCCAACAGCTTTCTTGTCACTTTGGATGTAGAAAGTATGTACACAAATATTGACAATAAGGATGGATTGAAGGCGGTGTTTAACAGTTTTAAAGCAAATCCAAACCCGAGTAGACCAGATTTAGAAGTTTTGGAACTTTTGAAACTTTGTTTGGAAAACAATGATTTTGAATTCAATGGCAACTGGTTTTTACAAATTTCAGGAACAGCAATGGGAAAGAAATTCGCACCGAGCTATGCAAATATTTTTATGGCGGAGTGGGAAAAAGAAGCATTCAAAAGTTGTGAACTTCTTCCCTTATTATATTTAAGGTTTTTGGATGATATTTTTCTAATTTGGACTTATTCCAGGGAAGACTTTGATCAATTTATCCAAACTTTAAATAATTTCCATCCATCCGTAAAGCTTAAAGCTACAGTTAGCGACACCTCTGTAGATTTTCTAGATACAACCGTTTTTAAAGGACCTATGTTTGGAAATACCGGAATTTTAGATACAAAGGTATTCTTTAAGTCTACGGATACACATCAGTTACTACATAAATCTTCTTTTCACCCTAAGCACACCTTTAGGGGGATCTTAAAATCACAAATTATTAGATTTGACAGAATTAGCTCCAGAAATGAAGATTTTCAGAGGGCTACAAACACACTGTTTAGAGCTTTAAGAACACGAGGGTATTCGAAGCGATTTCTTCGACAAATTAAAAACAATACCTTAGAAAATTTAGATACAAAACAACACGTAGTAGCAAAAGCTAAACCTTGCAATAGCAGTCGCTGCGGCACTTGCCCCTTTTTTAAGGAAGCACAAAATTTCAAAAGTCAGCAGACTAATCAAACATTTTATATTAAGCACAATCTTTCATGCAATTCTAAAAACGTGATATACCTAATCACCTGTCAAAAATGTGGCATACAATATGTAGGACAAACAAGTCTTACATTAAGAGACAGATTCACTCGACACAGATTTGATATCAGGCATAAGGCAAATAAATCGGTCTCTAACCATTTTAATAACTCAGACCATTCGATGGACGATTGTTCGATCACGCCAATTGAATTGGTAGAGGATCAAGAAAAACTAACGAAAAGAGAACATTATTGGATACAAAAATTAAAATCATTAATGCCCGGTGGCCTGAATTTACACGAAGAATCTGAAAAACTAATCCCGTTTGTAATCTCGTATAACACTAAAGCGACACAAGTTGCCAAACTAATTAAAGAGGGGTATAGTGAAATTCAGCAAATATTCCCCGCCGTATTTGCCCATAAATTGGTTACCGCTTATTGCAGAAATAAGAACTTAGGTGACTTCATTGTCAGAAGTAAGTTAAAGAGCGGAAGTAATTCTCCCTAGGCCAGAGCTAATTAGGGTCCCGTAACCCTAATCTTAACTCTAAAACCTAACCCAGCCAGTGCCAGGGTTTTTCGCTCTTTTAACAAAACTTCGCATCTATTAACCCCAACCCCTATTATACCCAGAATTCTAAGGTTGATACGTATCCGTAGTCATAGGAATATTAAACACAAAAAGGTTGAATTATAAGAACAGTCTCCTAGGGTTTAGTGCTAAGATTGTAATCACACACCCTAGTAAAACAACACATAATACTTAATATTGAAAACTCCACGCTACTCTCCAGGGGCTATGTGCTGTAAAATGCAAAGGGTAATACAATTATATTTCAATTCATTTAGTTATCACATAAATAGTTTGTTAAAGATTTTACTTGAATGCATCTATTATCATCATTTCAACAATATTTAAAGATCAATTTTTCTAAAATTAGAGAATTTACTACAAAGTACTAACGTTCTGAATAAATATATTGAATAAAGGTCTCTTTTTACAATATGCATAGGTAACTACATTCACACACAGGATTACCCAAGCCGATCTTAATGGCTCGCAGTCAGCTGATTAATTGAATACAATAGAACTAAGACGTAAGTACGTCACACCGAAGCGGATTAGCTCGGTGCACCGGTGAATGAAAGGCATAATTACCGTACACCCAAGCTGAAGCGTTCACCTGCATAAGCGGATTTTTTCCACGTCACTAAGACATTTTACATACTACTGTATATATACCCCACCAGCACACATAGCTCTTCAGACTGTTTGGTCACCTGAAGAAGGCATTAGCCGAAAGATCTTGTGACGTTATTTGGAGAGTAGCTTTTATATCAAGATAGCAATATCGTCTGACTTAGAGATAAGTACAGATTCATATTATATTTCTTTTAGTTATATAGTAATACTGTGTTAATTTAATTTAATTTCTTTTCAGGAATTTCTTTTCAGGAATTTGATTTTCAGGCAATCTTGTTTCAGGCCTTTATAAGTTGTTGTATTTAGAACTTTAGGCACATCAATCGGAACCACGATGCTAGGTGGGAACCAGAGATTCAAGAGGGGGCATACACGCCGCAGGGACCCTAACCCGAACAACAATTTGATAAAACTTTTTTATCAAATTATCCAGGCATTACACCACTGTACTGTGATGAAACCGCAAGCAAACGGAATTACACCGACCAAAGGATTTCGACAACTAATACAGAATATGGACCGTTTTCTGAAACCAGCACAACCAACTGAATCACTCAAACAAGAATTGGAAAGACTGAACCGGATGTGGGCTACAAAGGTCGCTCAGACTTTAATTAACCACTACAAGAATAGGATCTCGGAACTTATGGGAATGATTGTGGGATTTGGATTTGCGGACTTTACTATAAAAAACTTGTCGAACCAGGCGCTAGATTGGGCGAAAAGGAATTTCAAAAATAAACTGAGCCTGGAGACGATACAGGAATATCAACGAATCGTGAAGTCATTTACACCGGTTTCATCAAAACTCCAACACACCGCAACTTCAACTAGTAAGGTACCAACGCCCCCAGGAGCTACGAACAACAAAGGCTACAGCAAGGCATGGGACGTCAACCAATGGATTCCGATGAGCCCTCGTCGGAAGGCCACCCATAAAAAGGTTAGCCCGCAGAAACAGGACTATAATCCGATTGAGCTTAATAATCGTTTTCTACCACTACAAATTCTAGAGACTAATTCACACAGGACAAGCACTCAAGAACCCACCAAAAAACAACAATTACAACAACTACGATCTAATACAACGGAAAAATCACTGGAAAGAACTGTTGCTACGTCGAAGCAAAAGTCGGCAAAACTCGCCACATCGACAACATCGAATCCAGTGATGAACAAGAAGAAAACGACGATTCCTTCTGTGGCGGCATTATGTGCCTTGATAACTTCGAGGACCCCTACTCCCAATCGGATTACATCGAGATACAGGGGATCAAGATCGCCTAGACGCTCACTGTCGCCAAGAAGATCGCTCTCCCTATCACCGGTTTACCCGAAGCAGTCTTATGCCGCCATGGTCACATCACCGCCAAAACAACTCAAGGTTAGTCAACATAGAGGCAACAAACCATCATGGAAATTACCTAATTTGACTCAGTCCACTCTTATCATTGGAGATTCGAACCTGGCCAGAATCACTAATCCAACGAGTAAAACTCTTCAAATTGAATCGTACTCTGGAGCAAAAATCATCCATCTTCAAAAACTTTTGAAAGAATATCAGCATCAGGAACAACCGAGAGAGATTATTATTAATATAGGGATTAACGACAGGGATAATAACAACACGAACAGGGTGGCGCAAAGCTTGAAAGATTTAACTAGGACAGCTCAAGAAACGTTTCCAGACTCGGCGATTTACCTGACCAAAATCCCGATATCGAACACTTTGGACCTAATGAAACCAAACGAGGCGTTTAACATCAGAAAACTGAATGAGAATTTGACTAAACTCTCTTTGGAAGGAGTAAGAGTCCTAGAGAGCGATGCCATAGGAGGTTGGTTTTTCCACAGTGACGGAATCCATTGGGCCCCAAGAACAGCAAATTTGATTGTAGATAATTGGGTAAGACAGGTTAACATGTACAAACAGGATTTTCGGCTCATCAGGAAGGGCAAGAACATGAGAATCTAACACAGTTAAGGGAGTACAATAGTTAACCTAAGCTCTAGGAGACTTTCCGCTTCTGAGAGATCACTATTAGAAAAGGGTTTAAAATTTATTCCAACACCAGAATATATTGCCCACTCCGCAATTACGCAACCGGTAAAAGAATTTACAAGAAAATTAATGATCACTAAATTCTTTCATTCCAAAAACACGATGTCTAAGACCCCTTTTACAGATAAGAGCACTTGGTGCCCGCCGCCTTCAACCCTTACACCATCAATTAGAGAGATAACTGACCGTATCTTTAAGACTGCTTCTAAAATAAAAATGGGAAGAGAAAAACCTAATCTTCCGGCTCATGAGTTTGCGGCTATCAAAACACTTCGCAATAACTCTGAAATTATTATCAAAAAGGCAGACAAAGGTTCAGCTACGGTTATCTTAGATAAAAAAGATTACATTTGGGAAATAGATCGACAACTAGCTAACTCAAAGCACTACAGGAAATTAGATCAACCTATTTATCTTAATACAAGTAAACAAATAACTAAAATCATACATCGTTTGGCTAGCAATAAGAACATTATTAAGAAACAAGTTCAATACTTGACACCAGCTGAAAACCCGAGGCCAAGACATATTTATACTTTACCTAAAATTCACAAAAGCCCCGAATCTTGGTCTATTCCATTTAAAATTCCACCAGGAAGACCAATAATATCGGATGTGGGGAGTGAGTCATATCGTATTTCGGAATATATAGACTCATTCTTAGCACCATTGGCCGCTAAACACTCGTCCTATCTCAGAGATACAGCGGACTTTTTGGAAAAAATTAGACAGATTCAAATCCCTTCCAACAGCTTTCTTGTCACTTTGGATGTAGAAAGTATGTACACAAATATTGACAATAAGGATGGATTGAAGGCGGTGTTTAACAGTTTTAAAGCAAATCCAAACCCGAGTAGACCAGATTTAGAAGTTTTGGAACTTTTGAAACTTTGTTTGGAAAACAATGATTTTGAATTCAATGGCAACTGGTTTTTACAAATTTCAGGAACAGCAATGGGAAAGAAATTCGCACCGAGCTATGCAAATATTTTTATGGCGGAGTGGGAAAAAGAAGCATTCAAAAGTTGTGAACTTCTTCCCTTATTATATTTAAGGTTTTTGGATGATATTTTTCTAATTTGGACTTATTCCAGGGAAGACTTTGATCAATTTATCCAAACTTTAAATAATTTCCATCCATCCGTAAAGCTTAAAGCTACAGTTAGCGACACCTCTGTAGATTTTCTAGATACAACCGTTTTTAAAGGACCTATGTTTGGAAATACCGGAATTTTAGATACAAAGGTATTCTTTAAGTCTACGGATACACATCAGTTACTACATAAATCTTCTTTTCACCCTAAGCACACCTTTAGGGGGATCTTAAAATCACAAATTATTAGATTTGACAGAATTAGCTCCAGAAATGAAGATTTTCAGAGGGCTACAAACACACTGTTTAGAGCTTTAAGAACACGAGGGTATTCGAAGCGATTTCTTCGACAAATTAAAAACAATACCTTAGAAAATTTAGATACAAAACAACACGTAGTAGCAAAAGCTAAACCTTGCAATAGCAGTCGCTGCGGCACTTGCCCCTTTTTTAAGGAAGCACAAAATTTCAAAAGTCAGCAGACTAATCAAACATTTTATATTAAGCACAATCTTTCATGCAATTCTAAAAACGTGATATACCTAATCACCTGTCAAAAATGTGGCATACAATATGTAGGACAAACAAGTCTTACATTAAGAGACAGATTCACTCGACACAGATTTGATATCAGGCATAAGGCAAATAAATCGGTCTCTAACCATTTTAATAACTCAGACCATTCGATGGACGATTGTTCGATCACGCCAATTGAATTGGTAGAGGATCAAGAAAAACTAACGAAAAGAGAACATTATTGGATACAAAAATTAAAATCATTAATGCCCGGTGGCCTGAATTTACACGAAGAATCTGAAAAACTAATCCCGTTTGTAATCTCGTATAACACTAAAGCGACACAAGTTGCCAAACTAATTAAAGAGGGGTATAGTGAAATTCAGCAAATATTCCCCGCCGTATTTGCCCATAAATTGGTTACCGCTTATTGCAGAAATAAGAACTTAGGTGACTTCATTGTCAGAAGTAAGTTAAAGAGCGGAAGTAATTCTCCCTAGGCCAGAGCTAATTAGGGTCCCCTAACCCTAATCTTAACTCTAAAACCTAACCCTAACCCTAACCCTAAATTTAGATACAAAACAACACGTAGTAGCAAAAGCTAAACCTTGCAATAGCAGTCGCTGCGGCACTTGCCCCTTTTTTAAGGAAGCACAAAATTTCAAAAGTCAGCAGACTAATCAAACATTTTATATTAAGCACAATCTTTCATGCAATTCTAAAAACGTGATATACCTAATCACCTGTCAAAAATGTGGCATACAATATGTAGGACAAACAAGTCTTACATTAAGAGACAGATTCACTCGACACAGATTTGATATCAGGCATAAGGCAAATAAATCGGTCTCTAACCATTTTAATAACTCAGACCATTCGATGGACGATTGTTCGATCACGCCAATTGAATTGGTAGAGGATCAAGAAAAACTAACGAAAAGAGAACATTATTGGATACAAAAATTAAAATCATTAATGCCCGGTGGCCTGAATTTACACGAAGAATCTGAAAAACTAATCCCGTTTGTAATCTCGTATAACACTAAAGCGACACAAGTTGCCAAACTAATTAAAGAGGGGTATAGTGAAATTCAGCAAATATTCCCCGCCGTATTTGCCCATAAATTGGTTACCGCTTATTGCAGAAATAAGAACTTAGGTGACTTCATTGTCAGAAGTAAGTTAAAGAGCGGAAGTAATTCTCCCTAGGCCAGAGCTAATTAGGGTCCCGTAACCCTAATCTTAACTCTAAAACCTAACCCAGCCAGTGCCAGGGTTTTTCGCTCTTTTAACAAAACTTCGCATCTATTAACCCCAACCCCTATTATACCCAGAATTCTAAGGTTGATACGTATCCGTAGTCATAGGAATATTAAACACAAAAAGGTTGAATTATAAGAACAGTCTCCTAGGGTTTAGTGCTAAGATTGTAATCACACACCCTAGTAAAACAACACATAATACTTAATATTGAAAACTCCACGCTACTCTCCAGGGGCTATGTGCTGTAAAATGCAAAGGGTAATACAATTATATTTCAATTCATTTAGTTATCACATAAATAGTTTGTTAAAGATTTTACTTGAATGCATCTATTATCATCATTTCAACAATATTTAAAGATCAATTTTTCTAAAATTAGAGAATTTACTACAAAGTACTAACGTTCTGAATAAATATATTGAATAAAGGTCTCTTTTTACAATATGCATAGGTAACTACATTCACACACAGGATTACCCAAGCCGATCTTAATGGCTCGCAGTCAGC
Organism: Margaritifera margaritifera; assembly: GCA_029931535.1. Lineage (NCBI taxonomy): Eukaryota > Metazoa > Mollusca > Bivalvia > Unionida > Margaritiferidae > Margaritifera > Margaritifera margaritifera. The sequence continues at coordinate 233,864 of JAQPZY010000609.1, read as the reverse complement.
TGATTAATTGAATACAATAGAACTAAGACGTAAGTACGTCACACCGAAGCGGATTAGCTCGGTGCACCGGTGAATGAAAGGCATAATTACCGTACACCCAAGCTGAAGCGTTCACCTGCATAAGCGGATTTTTTCCACGTCACTAAGACATTTTACATACTACTGTATATATACCCCACCAGCACACATAGCTCTTCAGACTGTTTGGTCACCTGAAGAAGGCATTAGCCGAAAGATCTTGTGACGTTATTTGGAGAGTAGCTTTTATATCAAGATAGCAATATCGTCTGACTTAGAGATAAGTACAGATTCATATTATATTTCTTTTAGTTATATAGTAATACTGTGTTAATTTAATTTAATTTCTTTTCAGGAATTTCTTTTCAGGAATTTGATTTTCAGGCAATCTTGTTTCAGGCCTTTATAAGTTGTTGTATTTAGAACTTTAGGCACATCAATCGGAACCACGATGCTAGGTGGGAACCAGAGATTCAAGAGGGGGCATACACGCCGCAGGGACCCTAACCCGAACAACAATTTGATAAAACTTTTTTATCAAATTATCCAGGCATTACACCACTGTACTGTGATGAAACCGCAAGCAAACGGAATTACACCGACCAAAGGATTTCGACAACTAATACAGAATATGGACCGTTTTCTGAAACCAGCACAACCAACTGAATCACTCAAACAAGAATTGGAAAGACTGAACCGGATGTGGGCTACAAAGGTCGCTCAGACTTTAATTAACCACTACAAGAATAGGATCTCGGAACTTATGGGAATGATTGTGGGATTTGGATTTGCGGACTTTACTATAAAAAACTTGTCGAACCAGGCGCTAGATTGGGCGAAAAGGAATTTCAAAAATAAACTGAGCCTGGAGACGATACAGGAATATCAACGAATCGTGAAGTCATTTACACCGGTTTCATCAAAACTCCAACACACCGCAACTTCAACTAGTAAGGTACCAACGCCCCCAGGAGCTACGAACAACAAAGGCTACAGCAAGGCATGGGACGTCAACCAATGGATTCCGATGAGCCCTCGTCGGAAGGCCACCCATAAAAAGGTTAGCCCGCAGAAACAGGACTATAATCCGATTGAGCTTAATAATCGTTTTCTACCACTACAAATTCTAGAGACTAATTCACACAGGACAAGCACTCAAGAACCCACCAAAAAACAACAATTACAACAACTACGATCTAATACAACGGAAAAATCACTGGAAAGAACTGTTGCTACGTCGAAGCAAAAGTCGGCAAAACTCGCCACATCGACAACATCGAATCCAGTGATGAACAAGAAGAAAACGACGATTCCTTCTGTGGCGGCATTATGTGCCTTGATAACTTCGAGGACCCCTACTCCCAATCGGATTACATCGAGATACAGGGGATCAAGATCGCCTAGACGCTCACTGTCGCCAAGAAGATCGCTCTCCCTATCACCGGTTTACCCGAAGCAGTCTTATGCCGCCATGGTCACATCACCGCCAAAACAACTCAAGGTTAGTCAACATAGAGGCAACAAACCATCATGGAAATTACCTAATTTGACTCAGTCCACTCTTATCATTGGAGATTCGAACCTGGCCAGAATCACTAATCCAACGAGTAAAACTCTTCAAATTGAATCGTACTCTGGAGCAAAAATCATCCATCTTCAAAAACTTTTGAAAGAATATCAGCATCAGGAACAACCGAGAGAGATTATTATTAATATAGGGATTAACGACAGGGATAATAACAACACGAACAGGGTGGCGCAAAGCTTGAAAGATTTAACTAGGACAGCTCAAGAAACGTTTCCAGACTCGGCGATTTACCTGACCAAAATCCCGATATCGAACACTTTGGACCTAATGAAACCAAACGAGGCGTTTAACATCAGAAAACTGAATGAGAATTTGACTAAACTCTCTTTGGAAGGAGTAAGAGTCCTAGAGAGCGATGTCATAGGAGGTTGGTTTTTCCACAGTGACGGAATCCATTGGGCCCCAAGAACAGCAAATTTGATTGTAGATAATTGGGTAAGACAGGTTAACATGTACAAACAGGATTTTCGGCTCATCAGGAAGGGCAAGAACATGAGAATCTAACACAGTTAGGGAGTACAATAGTTAACCTAAGCTCTAGGAGACTTTCCGCTTCTGAGAGATCACTATTAGAAAAGGGTTTAAAATTTATTCCAACACCAGAATATATTGCCCACTCCGCAATTACGCAACCGGTAAAAGAATTTACAAGAAAATTAATGATCACTAAATTCTTTCATTCCAAAAACACGATGTCTAAGACCCCTTTTACAGATAAGAGCACTTGGTGCCCGCCGCCTTCAACCCTTACACCATCAATTAGAGAGATAACTGACCGTATCTTTAAGACTGCTTCTAAAATAAAAATGGGAAGAGAAAAACCTAATCTTCCGGCTCATGAGTTTGCGGCTATCAAAACACTTCGCAATAACTCTGAAATTATTATCAAAAAGGCAGACAAAGGTTCAGCTACGGTTATCTTAGATAAAAAAGATTACATTTGGGAAATAGATCGACAACTAGCTAACTCAAAGCACTACAGGAAATTAGATCAACCTATTTATCTTAATACAAGTAAACAAATAACTAAAATCATACATCGTTTGGCTAGCAATAAGAACATTATTAAGAAACAAGTTCAATACTTGACACCAGCTGAAAACCCGAGGCCAAGACATATTTATACTTTACCTAAAATTCACAAAAGCCCCGAATCTTGGTCTATTCCATTTAAAATTCCACCAGGAAGACCAATAATATCGGATGTGGGGAGTGAGTCATATCGTATTTCGGAATATATAGACTCATTCTTAGCACCATTGGCCGCTAAACACTCGTCCTATCTCAGAGATACAGCGGACTTTTTGGAAAAAATTAGACAGATTCAAATCCCTTCCAACAGCTTTCTTGTCACTTTGGATGTAGAAAGTATGTACACAAATATTGACAATAAGGATGGATTGAAGGCGGTGTTTAACAGTTTTAAAGCAAATCCAAACCCGAGTAGACCAGATTTAGAAGTTTTGGAACTTTTGAAACTTTGTTTGGAAAACAATGATTTTGAATTCAATGGCAACTGGTTTTTACAAATTTCAGGAACAGCAATGGGAAAGAAATTCGCACCGAGCTATGCAAATATTTTTATGGCGGAGTGGGAAAAAGAAGCATTCAAAAGTTGTGAACTTCTTCCCTTATTATATTTAAGGTTTTTGGATGATATTTTTCTAATTTGGACTTATTCCAGGGAAGACTTTGATCAATTTATCCAAACTTTAAATAATTTCCATCCATCCGTAAAGCTTAAAGCTACAGTTAGCGACACCTCTGTAGATTTTCTAGATACAACCGTTTTTAAAGGACCTATGTTTGGAAATACCGGAATTTTAGATACAAAGGTATTCTTTAAGTCTACGGATACACATCAGTTACTACATAAATCTTCTTTTCACCCTAAGCACACCTTTAGGGGGATCTTAAAATCACAAATTATTAGATTTGACAGAATTAGCTCCAGAAATGAAGATTTTCAGAGGGCTACAAACACACTGTTTAGAGCTTTAAGAACACGAGGGTATTCGAAGCGATTTCTTCGACAAATTAAAAACAATACCTTAGAAAATTTAGATACAAAACAACACGTAGTAGCAAAAGCTAAACCTTGCAATAGCAGTCGCTGCGGCACTTGCCCCTTTTTTAAGGAAGCACAAAATTTCAAAAGTCAGCAGACTAATCAAACATTTTATATTAAGCACAATCTTTCATGCAATTCTAAAAACGTGATATACCTAATCACCTGTCAAAAATGTGGCATACAATATGTAGGACAAACAAGTCTTACATTAAGAGACAGATTCACTCGACACAGATTTGATATCAGGCATAAGGCAAATAAATCGGTCTCTAACCATTTTAATAACTCAGACCATTCGATGGACGATTGTTCGATCACGCCAATTGAATTGGTAGAGGATCAAGAAAAACTAACGAAAAGAGAACATTATTGGATACAAAAATTAAAATCATTAATGCCCGGTGGCCTGAATTTACACGAAGAATCTGAAAAACTAATCCCGTTTGTAATCTCGTATAACACTAAAGCGACACAAGTTGCCAAACTAATTAAAGAGGGGTATAGTGAAATTCAGCAAATATTCCCCGCCGTATTTGCCCATAAATTGGTTACCGCTTATTGCAGAAATAAGAACTTAGGTGACTTCATTGTCAGAAGTAAGTTAAAGAGCGGAAGTAATTCTCCCTAGGCCAGAGCTAATTAGGGTCCCGTAACCCTAATCTTAACTCTAAAACCTAACCCTAACCCTAACCCTAACCCTTTATTACATACAACACTAAAGCTACTCTTGCAGCCAAATTGATTAGAGAAGGATACATTAAAATTCAGAAAGACTTCCCTCAGATTTATCGTCAAAAACTCGTAACGGCATATCGGAAGAACAAAAACCTATGCGACCTTCTAATTAGAAACAAAATAAGGAGGTAGCGCGAGTAATTCTCCCTAGGCCAGTGCACGTGGGAGTTTACAAACTCCCATCCTACATTTAAAACCTAACTCTGCGAGTGCCAGGGTTTCGCCACCTCCATACAATGCTATATTTTCCGTTTTATTAGCTAATTATGATCCGAAAGAATAAAGTCGAATCATAACCCCTGTGAAACACATATACTAAGTGTCAGTTTGGTATTTCATCGGAACAGTCTCCTAGGGCTCAGTGAAAGGTAGTAAACAGCACTCCCTAGTAAAACACATGATCCGTTATGTTAAGGAATAGATTAATATATGCTACTATCCAGGGGCTGTGTGATGTAAAACAGATAGGGTTTATAATTACATACTCCTTTTTTATGATAAGGAATGCTGATACGACTAGTAATAGGATTATTATTATGATTATGATTGTTATTATTATTATTATTATTACTGAGTATTATTATTATGCTTATTATTACTATGGCACGAATTTTGAACAGTATAACTAGTGTAGGTACACTCACTATATTCATTGGCTAATATAAATACAAAAAGCGGCACAAATTAGCTGTCTTTAGTTTTTTCATGAGTTTTTTACTTTTCAGTGAGTTTAGACTAACGAAAAATTGTAAGCAATTATCCTACTCGCTTAAAACTGTAACATTTAAGCGCAAACAATGAAAATTTGAAAACAGTCGGTATGATGTGATTCATAAGTACTCAGACCGACAATTTTTTGGCTTCAGTGGGGAATAATGGGGTGCACACATGGTTCTTTTTCAAGTGACCACTATGGTATCGCTTATGCTGCTGCCAGGTGTGCACTTATTCTTTTGTTTACGACCGAACCGACAGGTGCGCACTAATTGATTTGATTGGAATTGACAATAGCGGCACGCGTTAAAAAGCGTGCTCTCAAAACACATTGAAAAATGTAGGCAGCCGACTAAGGATTAGGGGAGGGGAGGGGGAGATAAGGTCAGAGCATAAATACCCGAACATCACACACAGCCCCTCAGACTTGTTCTAGTCACCTGACGAAGGCAATACGCCGAAAGGCCTAGTGACGATACGGATAGTAGCTGGATATGTTTAGTAGTTGACAAGGTTTTATTTCACATTTCGTTGTTTTATTGACATTATTGTATATAATTGATCACAAAAAAGGGAAAAAAAACAAAAAAACTATAAAAACCAAAAAAAATATTTTTGTTGACCGACTTTCTTCTTCAATTTTTTGGAGACAGTCTTTGAACACTGATTACTTTTCAGATTTATCGGAGATACATACAAGCCGGCGGCAATTCATCATCGCTCTATCAGTGTAGGATTTTTGGACCAATCATTCAGTGTATATGTTGCATACTGGCGCCAAGTTGACAAATCGCCTAAAAGGTTTAAGACGAGTTTAGTTTCGCCCTCATAGGCGTAACAAGGGCCGTTTGACAAACATTCTTTTGTGTTTTTGGAAAAGTGATTCGTATTGGATTAATTCAGAGGAGGAGAGCCAGGAAAAAGGATCCATCGCCTGGTTAACTGCCGAAAAAAGATAAGTACATTTATTTATCCCGGTTTTAGATTCAATCACAGAGTCTTTGTATCCAGACGACATTTTGTCTATTTTTATTGAACATTGTGTTATATTTTCATTCGTTCATTCATTTGTTGCTTTCTATAATTTCATTTCAAATTTTATTTTATTGGTGGTGGCATTCACTGACTATTTTTTTCATTCATTCATTCATTCATTTATTCATTCATTCATGCATCCCAATCACGCAGTGAAAATGAATAGAGGTGGGCGCCAGAGTTTCTTTACTAACAGGCAAGAAAAACAAAATCCAAATAGCCACTTCATTAAACTGTTTTATCAAATTTTGCAGGCTTTGCACCACTTAAAAATCCTCACACCACAAACGCTAGGCAATTATCGTACGAACGGTTTTGAGCAACAGGTAAAGCTCTTGGACAATTTTCTTAAACCAGCTCAGTCGAATTCGACACTGAAGAAAGAATTACTGGGTTTAAACAGAATGTGGGCAACTAAGATCGCTCAGACTCTATGCAAACACTACAAAGACAGGATTTCGGAACTTTTGGGAATGATTGTCGGTTTGGACTTTTCCGAGTTTACTATTAGAGCCCTTTCCAACCAGGCGCTTGACTGGGGGAAAAATAATTTAAAGAGGAGATTACGTTTTGAAACGATCCAGGAATATAAAGAGATTATAAGGTCACTTTTGCCGATTACGCCGAACAATCGGAAAATAAATCAATCAAAAAAAAACAATCTTCGTCCTCCCACTAACACCCAAGAAGCCTATAAGTCGCCCTATAAAAACCCACGTAAAACTACCCCTAAAAGGCAGCCCCTGGAACCCACAATTACGCTGAGTAATCGGTTTCAGCCATTACAAATTTTGGACTCGCAACCAATCCGGACACCATCCAAAAGACGTATCTCAGATTCTTACGATTCTAATCCCATTAACACCCCCAAAAGGCACAAAAAACAGGGTTCTGACCAGAAAAAGGTAAGACGATCGTTAGAGAAGAAAATGTTCAATAATCCATCTAGCCCCCTAGCAAACGGCGTAACTGCTGCATTAAATTCTATAACTCGACTGTCCAGATGTCTGTCTGTCCCCGCCTTAAATATATTGGACAAAGTGGTAAGGTCAAGGTCACCGTCACCAAGACGGAGTCGCTCACCAGGGCGCCGGTCTTTGTCTCCGGAAGGGTCACGAAATACATCTCCGACGATCCCGAAGTTGACATATGCATCTATAGTTATCTCACCATCTAAAGCAGGCAGAGTAACGAGGCACACTAACCCTAAATCGGACTGGGACATACCTAGAATTACCAACGCAGATCTGATAATCGGGGACTCAAATCTTGCTCGCTTTACGAATTTGAAGGACAAAAATGTACAGGTAGAGGCGTACCCTGGTGCAGAAATAAAACATGTACTTGATTTAGTAAGAAATTATCGATATCAAGAAAAACCTAAAAGAATCATTATTCACGTGGGAACTAATGAGAGGGAAAATGCAAACACAAATATGGTAGGTCAATCAATGAAAGAACTGCTGAGAACTACTCGGGGGAGATTCCCTAACTCCGAGATTTTCGTAGCAAGAATTCCAATTTCGCAAACTCTCCAATCAAAGAAACCAGCAGAAGCGTTCAATCTATCCAAATTAAACGAGAGTATATCCAAAATTCAAATTGAGGGGGTGAAAGCTTTGTACACCGGGAAAAGGGACGAGATGTCGTTCCAGCTGGACGGAATTCACTGGAGCCCAGAGTCGGCACAGTGCATTCTGGACGGTTGGTACGCACAGATGCACGCTATCAAGCAGGGTTTTCAGCAGGTTCAGAAAACGGTAGTAAGGAGTTAACAAAACAACTAGGGAAAACAGTTGTAAACCTGAGCTCTAGGAGACTCACAGAAATAGAATTTTCAGTTTTAAATAAAGGCTTAAAATTCGTTCCGACTCCGAGATATGTGGATGTAGCGACAATCACTCAACCGGTGAAAGAATTTACTAGAAAACTGATGATAACTAATTTCTTTCATTTGAAAAGCAAATCGGAGAGAGTCCCGTTTGTGGGAAAAAGCGAATGGTGCCCTCCACCTTCCACTTTTCCAACAACCATTAGAAACATTACGGATGGAGTTTTTAAACAAATTTCACAATGGAAATATGAAACAGAAAAACCAAATCTAACTCAAGAAGAATTTGCTTCAATAAAAACTCTAAAACAAGATAAAAATATTGTGATAAGGAAAGCCGATAAAGGTTCGGCCACAGTCATTTTAGATACAGAGGACTATATACAGGAAATACATCAACAACTAAGTAATGAGAAACATTACAGACAAATACATAACCCGATTTATCCCGAAACCGGAAAAAAGATTACACTGATTGTACACAGATTGGTGAAAAATAGATACATAAATAAGAAACAAGCAGCTTACCTAACCCCACCAGATAACCCCAGACCGAGACACATGTACACTTTGCCAAAAATTCATAAAGAACCAGAAACTTGGTCTATTCCGTTCAAAATTCCACAGGGTAGACCTATCGTGTCGGATGTGGGGAGCGAATCTTATCAAATTTCAGAATACGTGGATTCGTTTTTAGCACCTTTAGCGACGAAACATCCAGCATATCTCCGAGATACGAACGACTTTTTAGATAAAATTAGGCACATCATAATTCCAAAAGACAGTCTTCTCGTTACTTTAGACGTAGAAAGCATGTACACTAATATCGACAACAAGGACGGCTTAAAAGCAGTACGGAATTGTTTCTTGAGTAACCCCGACCCGAAAAGACCAGACCTAGAAATTTTAGAACTATTGAAACTTGGTCTGGTTAATAATGACTTTGAATTTAATGGAAAATGGTACCTACAAATCTCAGGGACCGCCATGGGCAAGAAATTTGCCCCTAGTTACGCCAATATCTTTATGGCCGAATGGGAGAAAGAAGTTTTCAAAAGGTGTGATTATCTACCCCTAGTTTACCTGAGATTTTTGGATGACATCTTTTTAATTTGGACTTTTTCACGAAAGAAATTTGATGCATTTTTCTCGATTTTAAACAGTTTCCACCCGTCGGTCAAATTGAAGGCAAATGTGAAGGAGAGTTCGGTGGATTTTTTAGATACGACCATTTTTAAAGGGCCAGATTTTGAAAAGACGGGAAAACTTGCTTCGAAAGTTTATTTTAAACCCACCGACACACACCAGTTACTCCATAAATCTTCATTCCATCCTAGACATACATTTACGGGAATTCTAAAATCTCAAATAATTAGATTCCACAGGCTATGCACAAGAATTGAGGACTTTCAGAGGGCCAGTAACACACTATTCAGAACTTTGAGGGATAGGGGTTACTCCAAACGATTTCTCAGACTAATCAAAAATACTACTTTAAATGAACTTAGGGGTGACATTCATACTTTAGGGAAAGCTATGTCATGTCAAGGTAGACGATGCGCGACATGCCCATTTTTTAGGGAAAAAAACAGTTTCACCAGTCATACGAATAATCAAACTTTTTTAATCAAGCAAAACTTATCGTGTGACTCCAGGAACATCATTTACCTGATTACATGCGATGCATGCGGTAAACAATATGTAGGACAAACCACTCTGACACTTAGAGATCGTTTTACGAGACACCGTTTTGACATAGTTCATAAGGAAAATAAATCCATTTCCAATCATTTTAATAGCGATGGACACTCTTTGGACGACTGTTCAATCATTCCCATTGAAATGGTGGTAAATAAGGAAAATCTCACAAAAAGAGAGGCTTATTGGATCAAAAAACTAGGAACGATTAGCCCGCTCGGTCTTAATTTGCACGAAGAAACGGTAGACATTATACCGTTCGTTATTACATACAACACTAAAGCTACTCTTGCAGCCAAATTGATTAGAGAAGGATACATTAAAATTCAGAAAGACTTCCCTCAGATTTATCGTCAAAAACTCGTAACGGCATATCGGAAGAACAAAAACCTATGCGACCTTCTAATTAGAAACAAAATAAGGAGGTAGCGCGAGTAATTCTCCCTAGGCCAGTGCACGTGGGAGTTTACAAACTCCCATCCTACATTTAAAACCTAACTCTGCGAGTGCCAGGGTTTCGCCACCTCCTTACAATGCTATATTTTCCGTTTTATTAGCTAATTATGATCCGAAAGAATAAAGTCGAATCATAACCCCTGTGAAACACATATACTAAGTGTCAGTTTGGTATTTCATCGGAACAGTCTCCTAGGGCTCAGTGAAAGGTAGTAAACAGCACTCTCTAGTAAAACACATGATCCGTTATGTTAAGGAATAGATTAATATATGCTACTATCCAGGGGCTGTGTGATGTAAAACAGATAGGGTTTATAATTACATACTCCTTTTTTATGATAAGGAATGCTGATACGACTAGTAATAGGATTATTATTATGATTATGATTGTTATTATTATTATTATTATTATTATTACTGAGTATTATTATTATGCTTATTATTAATATGGCACGAATTTTGAACAGTATAACTAGTGTAGGTAACCTCACTATATTCCCTGGCAAATATAAATACAAAAAGCGGGACAAATTAGCTGTCTTTAGTTTTTTTCATGACTTTTTTACTTTTCAGTGAGTTTAGACTAACGAAAAATTGTAAGCAATTATCCTACTCGCTTAAAACTGTAACATTTAAGCGCAAACAATGAAAATTTGAAAACAGTCGGTATGATGTGATTCATAAGTACTCAGACCGACAATTTTTTGGCTTCAGTGGGGAATAATGGGGTGCACACATGGTTCTTTTTCAAGTGACCACTATGGTATCGCTTATGCTGCTGCCAGGTGTGCACTTATTCTTTTGTTTACGACCGAACCGACAGGTGCGCACTAATTGATTTGATTGGAATTGACTCTAGCGGCACGCGTTAAAAAGCGTGCTCTCAAAACACATTGAAAAATGAAGGCAGCCGACTAAGGAGTAGGGGAGGGAGGGGGAGATAAGGTCAGAGCATAAATACCCGAACATCACACACAGCCCCTCAGACTTGTTCTAGTCACCTGACGAAGGCAATACGCCGAAAGGCCTAGTGACGATACGGATAGTAGCTGGATATGTTTAGTAGTTGACAAGGTTTTATTTCACATTTCGTTGTTTTATTGACATTATTGTATATAATTGATCACAAAAAAGGAAAAAAAAAAACAAAAAAACTATAAAAACCAAAAAAATATTTTTGTTGACCGACTTTCTTCTTCAATTTTTTGGAGACAGTCTTTAAACACTGATTACTTTTCAGATTTATCGGAGATACATACAAGCCGGCGGCAATTCATCATCGCTCTATCAGTGTAGGAATTTTGGACCAATCATTCAGTGTATATGTTGCATACTGGCGCCAAGTTGACAAATCGCCTAAAAGGTTTAAGACGAGTTTAGTTTCGCCCTCATAGGCGTAACAAGGGCCGTTTGACAAACATTCTTTTGTGTTTTTGGAAAAGGGATTCGTATTGGATTAATTCAGAGGAGGAGAGCCAGGAAAAAGGATCCATCGCCTGGTTAACTGCCGAAAAAAGATAAGTACATTTATTTATCCCGGTTTTTTTCACCATAATTAATAGAGATAGATTCAATCACAGAGTCCTTGTATCCGGAGGACATTTTGTCTATATTTATTGAACATTGTGTTATATTTTCATTCGTTCATTCATTTGTTGGTTTCTATAATTTCATTTCAAATTTTATTTTATTGGTGGTGGCATTCACTGACTATTTTTTTCATTCATTCATTCATTCATTTATTCATTCATTCATGCATCCCAATCACGCTTTGAAAATGAATAGAGGTGGGCGCCAGAGTTTCTTTACTAACAGGCAAGAAAGACAAAATCCAAATAGCCACTTCATTAAACTGTTTTATCAAATTTTGCAGGCTTTGCACCACTTAAAAATCCTCACACCACAAACGCTAGGCAATTATCGTACGAACGGTTTTGAGCAACAGGTAAAGCTCTTGGACAATTTTCTTAAACCAGCTCAGTCGAATTCGACACTGAAGAAAGAATTACTGGGTTTAAACAGAATGTGGGCAACTAAGGTCGCTCAGACTCTATGCAAACACTACAAAGACAGGATTTCGGAACTTTTGGGAATGATTGTCGGTTTGGACTTTTCCGAGTTTACTATTAGAGCCCTTTCCAACCAGGCGCTTGACTGGGGGAAAAATAATTTAAAGAGGAGATTACGTTTTGAAACGATCCAGGAATATAAAGAGATTATACGGTCACCTTTGCCGATAACGCCGAACAATCGGAAAATAAATCAATCAAAAACCAATCTTCGTCCTCCCACTAACACCCAAGAAACCTATAAGTCGCCCTATAAAAACCCACGTAAAACTACCCCTAAAAAGCAGCCCCTGGAACCCACAATTACGCTGAGTAATCGGTTTCAGCCATTACAAATTTTGGACTCGCAACCAATCCGGACACCATCCAAAAGACGTATCTCAGATTCTTACGATTCTAATCCCATTAACACCCCCTAAAGGCACAAAAAACAGGGTTCTGACCAGAAAAAGGTAAGACGATCGTTAGAGAAGAAAATGTTCAATAATCCATCTAGCCCCCTAGCAAACGGCGTAACTGCTGCATTAAATTCTATAACTCGACTGTCCAGATGTCTGTCTGTCCCCGCCTTAAATATATTGGACAAAGTGGTTAGGTCAAGGTCACCGTCACCAAGACGGAGTCGCTCAGCAGGGCGCCGGTCTTTGTCTCCGGAAGGGTCACGAAATACATCTCCGACGATCCCGAAGTTGACATATGCATCTATAGTTATCTCACCATCTAAAGCAGGCAGAGTAACGAGGCACACTAACCCTAAATCGGACTGGGACATACCTAGAATTACCAACGCAGATCTGATAATCGGGGACTCAAATCTTGCTCGCTTTACGAATTTGAAGGACAAAAATGTACAGGTAGAGGCGTACCCTGGTGCAAAAATAAAACATGTACTTGATTTAGTAAGAAATTATCGATATCAAGAAAAACCTAAAAGAATCATTATTCACGTGGGAACTAATGAGAGGGAAAATGCAAACACAAATATGGTAGGTCAATCAATGAAAGAACTGCTGAGAACTACTCGGGGGAGATTCCCTAACTCCGAGATTTTCGTAGCAAGAATTCCAATTTCGCAAACTCTCCAATCAAAGAAACCAGCAGAAGCGTTCAATCTATCCAAATTAAACGAGAGTATATCCAAAATTCAAATTGAGGGGGTGAAAGCTTTGTACACCGGGAAAAGGGACGAGATGTCGTTCCAGCTGGACGGAATTCACTGGAGCCCAGAGTCGGCACAGTGCATTCTGGACGGTTGGTACGCACAGATGCACGCTATCAAGCAGGGTTTTCAGCAGGTTCAGAAAACGGTAGTAAGGAGTTAACAAAACAACTAGGGAAAACAGTTGTAAACCTGAGCTCTAGGAGACTCACAGAAATAGAATTTTCAGTTTTAAATAAAGGCTTAAAATTCGTTCCGACTCCGAGATATGTGGATGTAGCGACAATCACTCAACCGGTGAAAGAATTTACTAGAAAACTGATGATAACTAATTTCTTTCATTTGAAAAGCAAATCGGAGAGAGTCCCGTTTGTGGGAAAAAGCGAATGGTGCCCTCCACCTTCCACTTTTCCAACAACCATTAGAAACATTACGGATGGAGTTTTTAAACAAATTTCACAATGGAAATATGAAACAGAAAAACCAAATCTAACTCAAGAAGAATTTGCTTCAATAAAAACTCTAAAAGAAGATAAAAATATTGTGATAAGGAAAGCCGATAAAGGTTCGGCCACAGTCATTTTAGATACAGAGGACTATATACAGGAAATACATCAACAACTAAGTTATGAGAAACATTACAGACAAATACATAACCCGATTTATCCCGAAACCGGAAACAAGATTACACTGATTGTACACAGATTGGTGAAAAATAGATACATAAATAAGAAACAAGCAGCTTACCTAACCCCATCCGATAATCCCAGACCGAGACACATGTACACTTTGCCAAAAATTCATAAAGAACCAGAAACTTGGTCTATTCCGTTCAAAATTCCACAGGGTAGACCTATCGTGTCGGATGTGGGGAGCGAATCTTATCAAATTTCAGAATACGTGGATTCGTTTTTAGCACCTTTAGCGACGAAACATCCAGCATATCTCCGAGATACGAACGACTTTTTAGATAAAATTAGGCACATCATAATTCCAAAAGACAGTCTTCTCGTTACTTTAGACGTAGAAAGCATGTACACTAATATCGACAACAAGGACGGCTTAAAAGCAGTACGGAATTGTTTCTTGAGTAACCCCGACCCGAAAAGACCAGACCTAGAAATTTTAGAACTATTGAAACTTGGTCTGGTTAATAATGACTTTGAATTTAATGGAAAATGGTACCTACAAATCTCAGGGACCGCCATGGGCAAGAAATTTGCCCCTAGTTACGCCAATATCTTTATGGCCGAATGGGAGAAAGAAGTTTTCAAAAGGTGTGATTATCTACCCCTAGTTTACCTGAGATTTTTGGATGACATCTTTTTAATTTGGACTTTTTCACGAAAGAAATTTGATGCATTTTTCTCGATTTTAAACAGTTTCCACCCGTCGGTCAAATTGAAGGCAAATGTGAAGGAGAGTTCGGTGGATTTTTTAGATACGACCATTTTTAAAGGGCCAGATTTTGAAAAGACGGGAAAACTTGCTTCGAAAGTTTATTTTAAACCCACCGACACACACCAGTTACTCCATAAATCTTCATTCCATCCTAGACATACATTTACGGGAATTCTAAAATCTCAAATAATTAGATTCCACAGGCTATGCACAAGAATTGAGGACTTTCAGAGGGCCAGTAACACACTATTCAGAACTTTGAGGGATAGGGGTTACTCCAAACGATTTCTCAGACTAATCAAAAATACTACTTTAAATGAACTTAGGGGTGACATTCATACTTTAGGGAAAGCTATGTCATGTCAAGGTAGACGATGCGCGACATGCCCATTTTTTAGGGAAACAAACAGTTTCACCAGTCATACGAATAATCAAACTTTTTTAATCAAGCAAAACTTATCGTGTGACTCCAGGAACATCATTTACCTGATTACATGCGATGCATGCGGTAAACAATATGTAGGACAAACCACTCTGACACTTAGAGATCGTTTTACGAGACACCGTTTTGACATAGTTCATAAGGAAAATAAATCCATTTCCAATCATTTTAATAGCGATGGACACTCTTTGGACGACTGTTCAATCATTCCCATTGAAATGGTGGTAAATAAGGAAAATCTCACAAAAAGAGAGGCTTATTGGATCAAAAAACTAGGAACGATTAGCCCGCTCGGTCTTAATTTGCACGAAGAAACGGTAGACATTATACCGTTCGTTATTACATACAACACTAAAGCTACTCTTGCAGCCAAATTGATTAGAGAAGGATACATTAAAATTCAGAAAGACTTCCCTCAGATTTATCGTCAAAAACTCGTAACGGCATATCGGAAGAACAAAAACCTATGCGACCTTCTAATTAGAAACAAAATAAGGAGGTAGCGCGAGTAATTCTCCCTAGGCCAGTGCACGTGGGAGTTTACAAACTCCCATCCTACATTTAAAACCTAACTCTGCGAGTGCCAGGGTTTCGCCACCTCCTTACAATGCTATATTTTCCGTTTTATTAGCTAATTATGATCCGAAAGAATAAAGTCGAATCATAACCCCTGTGAAACACATATACTAAGTGTCAGTTTGGTATTTCATCGGAACAGTCTCCTAGGGCTCAGTGAAAGGTAGTAAACAGCACTCCCTAGTAAAACACATGATCCGTTATGTTAAGGAATAGATTAATATATGCTACTATCCAGGGGCTGTGTGATGTAAAACAGATAGGGTTTATAATTACATACTCCTTTTTTATGATAAGGAATGCTGATACGACTAGTAATAGGATTATTATTATGATTATGATTGTTATTATTATTATTATTATTACTGAGTATTATTATTATGCTTATTATTACTATGGCACGAATTTTGAACAGTATAACTAGTGTAGGTACACTCACTATATTCATTGGCTAATATAAATACAAAAAGCGGCACAAATTAGCTGTCTTTAGTTTTTTCATGAGTTTTTTACTTTTCAGTGAGTTTAGACTAACGAAAAATTGTAAGCAATTATCCTACTCGCTTAAAACTGTAACATTTAAGCGCAAACAATGAAAATTTGAAAACAGTCGGTATGATGTGATTCATAAGTACTCAGACCGACAATTTTTTGGCTTCAGTGGGGAATAATGGGGTGCACACATGGTTCTTTTTCAAGTGACCACTATGGTATCGCTTATGCTGCTGCCAGGTGTGCACTTATTCTTTTGTTTACGACCGAACCGACAGGTGCGCACTAATTGATTTGATTGGAATTGACAATAGCGGCACGCGTTAAAAAGCGTGCTCTCAAAACACATTGAAAAATGTAGGCAGCCGACTAAGGATTAGGGGAGGGGAGGGGGAGATAAGGTCAGAGCATAAATACCCGAACATCACACACAGCCCCTCAGACTTGTTCTAGTCACCTGACGAAGGCAATACGCCGAAAGGCCTAGTGACGATACGGATAGTAGCTGGATATGTTTAGTAGTTGACAAGGTTTTATTTCACATTTCGTTGTTTTATTGACATTATTGTATATAATTGATCACAAAAAAGGGAAAAAAAACAAAAAAACTATAAAAACCAAAAAAAATATTTTTGTTGACCGACTTTCTTCTTCAATTTTTTGGAGACAGTCTTTGAACACTGATTACTTTTCAGATTTATCGGAGATACATACAAGCCGGCGGCAATTCATCATCGCTCTATCAGTGTAGGATTTTTGGACCAATCATTCAGTGTATATGTTGCATACTGGCGCCAAGTTGACAAATCGCCAAAAAAGGTTTAAGACGAGTTTAGTTTTTCCCTCATAGGCGTAACAAGGGCCGTTTGACAAACATTCTTTTGTGTTTTTGGAAAAGTGATTCGTATTGGATTAATTCAGAGGAGGAGAGCCAGGAAAAAGGATCCATCGCCTGGTTAACTGCCGAAAAAAGATAAGTACATTTATTTATCCCGGTTTTAGATTCAATCACAGAGTCTTTGTATCCAGAGGACATTTTGTCTATTTTTATTGAACATTGTGTTATATTTTCATTCGTTCATTCATTTGTTGCTTTCTATAATTTCATTTCAAATTTTATTTTATTGGTGGTGGCATTCACTGACTATTTTTTTCATTCATTCATTCATTCATTTATTCATTCATTCATGCATCCCAATCACGCAGTGAAAATGAATAGAGGTGGGCGCCAGAGTTTCTTTACTAACAGGCAAGAAAAACAAAATCCAAATAGCCACTTCATTAAACTGTTTTATCAAATTTTGCAGGCTTTGCACCACTTAAAAATCCTCACACCACAAACGCTAGGCAATTATCGTACGAACGGTTTTGAGCAACAGGTAAAGCTCTTGGACAATTTTCTTAAACCAGCTCAGTCGAATTCGACACTGAAGAAAGAATTACTGGGTTTAAACAGAATGTGGGCAACTAAGATCGCTCAGACTCTATGCAAACACTACAAAGACAGGATTTCGGAACTTTTGGGAATGATTGTCGGTTTGGACTTTTCCGAGTTTACTATTAGAGCCCTTTCCAACCAGGCGCTTGACTGGGGGAAAAATAATTTAAAGAGGAGATTACGTTTTGAAACGATCCAGGAATATAAAGAGATTATAAGGTCACTTTTGCCGATTACGCCGAACAATCGGAAAATAAATCAATCAAAAAAAACCAATCTTCGTCCTCCCACTAACACCCAAGAAGCCTATAAGTCGCCCTATAAAAACCCACGTAAAACTACCCCTAAAAGGCAGCCCCTGGAACCCACAATTACGCTGAGTAATCGGTTTCAGCCATTACAAATTTTGGACTCGCAACCAATCCGGACACCATCCAAAAGACGTATCTCAGATTCTTACGATTCTAATCCCATTAACACCCCCAAAAGGCACAAAAAACAGGGTTCTGACCAGAAAAAGGTAAGACGATCGTTAGAGAAGAAAATGTTCAATAATCCATCTAGCCCCCTAGCAAACGGCGTAACTGCTGCATTAAATTCTATAACTCGACTGTCCAGATGTCTGTCTGTCCCCGCCTTAAATATATTGGACAAAGTGGTAAGGTCAAGGTCACCTTCACCAAGACGGAGTCGCTCACCAGGGCGCCGGTCTTTGTCTCCGGAAGGGTCACGAAATACATCTCCGACGATCCCGAAGTTGACATATGCATCTATAGTTATCTCACCATCTAAAGCAGGCAGAGTTACGAGGCACACTAACCCTAAATCGGACTGGGACATACCTAGAATTACCAACGCAGATCTGATAATCGGGGACTCAAATCTTGCTCGCTTTACGAATTTGAAGGACAAAAATGTACAGGTAGAGGCGTACCCTGGTGCAAAAATAAAACATGTACTTGATTTAGTAAGAAATTATCGATATCAAGAAAAACCTAAAAGAATCATTATTCACGTGGGCACTAATGAGAGGGAAAATGCAAACACAAATATGGTAGGTCAATCAATGAAAGAACTGCTGAGAACTACTCGGGGGAGATTCCCTAACTCCGAGATTTTCGTAGCAAGAATTCCAATTTCGCAAACTCTACAATCAAAGAAACCAGCAGAAGCGTTCAATCTATCCAAATTAAACGAGAGTATATCCAAAATTCAAATTGAGGGGGTGAAAGCTTTGTACACCGGGAAAAGGGACGAGATGTCGTTCCAGCTGGACGGAATTCACTGGAGCCCAGAGTCGGCACAGTGCATTCTGGACGGTTGGTACGCACAGATGCATGCTATCAAGCAGGGTTTTCAGCAGGTTCAGAAAACGGTAGTAAGGAGTTAACAAAAAAACTAGGGAAAACAGTTGTAAACCTGAGCTCTAGGAGACTCACAGAAATAGAATTTTCAGTTTTAAATAAAGGCTTAAAATTCGTTCCGACTCCGAGATATGTGGATGTAGCGACAATCACTCAACCGGTGAAAGAATTTACTAGAAAACTAATGATAACTAATTTCTTTCATTTGAAAAGCAAATTGGAGAGAGTCCCGTTTGTGGCAAAAAGCGAATGGTGCCCTCCACCTTCCACTTTTCCAACAACCATTAGAAACATTACGGATGGAGTTTTTAAACAAATTTCACAATGGAAATATGAAACAGAAAAACCAAATCTAACTCAAGAAGAATTTGCTTCAATAAAAACTCTAAAAGAAGATAAAAATATTGTGATAAGGAAAGCCGATAAAGGTTCGGCCACAGTCATTTTAGATACAGAGGACTATATACAGGAAATACATCAACAACTAAGTAATGAGAAACATTACAGACAAATACATAACCCGATTTATCCCGAAACCGGAAAAAAGATTACACTGATTGTACACAGATTGGTGAAAAATAGATACATCAATAAGAAACAAGCAGCTTACCTAACCCCACCCGATAACCCCAGACCGAGACACATGTACACTTTGCCAAAAATTCATAAAGAACCAGAAACTTGGTCTATTCCGTTCAAAACTCCACAGGGTAGACCTATCGTGTCAGATGTGGGGAGCGAATCTTATCAAATTTCAGAATACGTGGATTCGTTTTTAGCATCTTTAGCGACGAAACATCCAGCATATCTCCGAGATACGAACGACTTTTTAGATAAAATTAGGCACATCATAATTCCAAAAGACAGTCTTCGCGTTACTTTAGACGTAGAAAGCATGTACACTAATATCGACAACAAGGACGGCTTAAAAGCAGTACGGAATTGTTTCTTGAGTAACCCCGACCCGAAAAGACCAGACCTAGAAATTTTAGAACTATTGAAACTTGGTCTGGTTAATAATGACTTTGAATTTAATGGAAAATGGTACCTACAAATCTCAGGGACCGCCATGGGCAAAAAATTTGCCCCTAGTTACGCCAATATCTTTATGGCCGAATGGGAGAAAGAAGTTTTCAAAAGGTGTGATTATCTACCCCTAGTTTACCTGAGATTTTTGGATGACATCTTTTTAATTTGGACTTTTTCACGAAAGAAATTTGATGCATTTTTCTCGATTTTAAACAGTTTCCACCCGTCGGTCAAATTGAAGGCAAATGTGAAGGAGAGTTCGGTGGATTTTTTAGATACGACCATTTTTAAAGGGCCAGATTTTGAAATGACGGGAAAACTTGCTTCGAAAGTTTATTTTAAACCCACCGACACACACCAGTTACTCCATAAATCTTCATTCCATCCTAGACATACATTTACGGGAATTCTAAAATCTCAAATAATTAGATTCCACAGGCTATGCACAAGAATTGAGGACTTTCAGAGGGCCAGTAACACAGTATTCAGAACTTTGAGGGGTAGGGGTTACTCCAAACGATTTCTTAGACTAATCAAAAATACTACTTTAAATGAACTTAGGGGTGACATTCACACTTTAGGGAAAGCTATGTCATGTCAAGGTAGACGATGCGCGACATGCCCATTTTTTAGGGAAACAAACAGTTTCACCAGTCATACGAATAATCAAACTTTTTTAATCAAGCAAAACTTATCGTGTGACTCCAGGAACATCATTTACCTGATTACATGCGATGCATGCGGTAAACAATATGTAGGACAAACCACTCTGACACTTAGAGATCGTTTTACGAGACACCGTTTTGACATAGTTCATAAGGAAAATAAATCCATTTCCAATCATTTTAATAGCGATGGACACTCTTTGGACGACTGTTCAATCATTCCCATTGAAATGGTGGTAAATAAGGAAAATCTCACCAAAAGAGAGGATTATTGGATCAAAAAACTAGGAACGATTAGCCCGCTCGGTCTTAATTTGCACGAAGAAACGGTAGACATTATACCGTTCGTTATTACATACAGCACTAAAGCTACTCTTGCAGCCAAATTGATTAGAGAAGGATACATTAAAATTCAGAAAGACTTCCCTCAGATTTATCGTCAAAAACTCGTAACGGCATATCGGAAGAACAAAAACCTATGCGACCTTCTAATTAGAAACAAAATAAGGAGGTAGCGCGAGTAATTCTCCCTAGGCCAGTGCACGTGGGAGTTTACAAACTCCCATCCTACATTTAAACCCTAACCCTAACCCTAACCCTAACCCTAACCCTAACCCTAACCCTGGACGATTGTTCGATCACGCCAATTGAATTGGTAGAGGATCAAGAAAAACTAACGAAAAGAGAACATTATTGGATACAAAAATTAAAATCATTAATGCCCGGTGGCCTGAATTTACACGAAGAATCTGAAAAACTAATCCCGTTTGTAATCTCGTATAACACTAAAGCGACACAAGTTGCCAAACTAATTAAAGAGGGGTATAGTGAAATTCAGCAAATATTCCCCGCCGTATTTGCCCATAAATTGGTTACCGCTTATTGCAGAAATAAGAACTTAGGTGACTTCATTGTCAGAAGTAAGTTAAAGAGCGGAAGTAATTCTCCCTAGGCCAGAGCTAATTAGGGTCCCCTAACCCTAATCTTAACTCTAAAACCTAACCCTAACCCTAACCCTAACCCTAACCCTAACCCTAACCCCTAACCCTAACCCTAACCCTAACCCTAACCCTAACCCTAACCCAACCCTAACCCTAACCCTAACCCTCTCCCTAGGCCAGTGCACGTGGGAGTTTACAAACTCCCATCCTACATTTAAAACCTAACTCTAACCCTAACCCTAACACTAACCCTAGTCAAGGTCACCTTCACCAAGACGGAGTCGCTCACCAGGGCGCCGGTCTTTGTCTCCGGAAGGGTCACGAAATACATCTCCGACGATCCCGAAGTTGACATATGCATCTATAGTTATCTCACCATCTAAAGCAGGCAGAGTTACGAGGCACACTAACCCTAAATCGGACTGGGACATACCTAGAATTACCAACGCAGATCTGATAATCGGGGACTCAAATCTTGCTCGCTTTACGAATTTGAAGGACAAAAATGTACAGGTAGAGGCGTACCCTGGTGCAAAAATAAAACATGTACTTGATTTAGTAAGAAATTATCGATATCAAGAAAAACCTAAAAGAATCATTATTCACGTGGGCACTAATGAGAGGGAAAATGCAAACACAAATATGGTAGGTCAATCAATGAAAGAACTGCTGAGAACTACTCGGGGGAGATTCCCTAACTCCGAGATTTTCGTAGCAAGAATTCCAATTTCGCAAACTCTACAATCAAAGAAACCAGCAGAAGCGTTCAATCTATCCAAATTAAACGAGAGTATATCCAAAATTCAAATTGAGGGGGTGAAAGCTTTGTACACCGGGAAAAGGGACGAGATGTCGTTCCAGCTGGACGGAATTCACTGGAGCCCAGAGTCGGCACAGTGCATTCTGGACGGTTGGTACGCACAGATGCATGCTATCAAGCAGGGTTTTCAGCAGGTTCAGAAAACGGTAGTAAGGAGTTAACAAAAAAACTAGGGAAAACAGTTGTAAACCTGAGCTCTAGGAGACTCACAGAAATAGAATTTTCAGTTTTAAATAAAGGCTTAAAATTCGTTCCGACTCCGAGATATGTGGATGTAGCGACAATCACTCAACCGGTGAAAGAATTTACTAGAAAACTAATGATAACTAATTTCTTTCATTTGAAAAGCAAATTGGAGAGAGTCCCGTTTGTGGCAAAAAGCGAATGGTGCCCTCCACCTTCCACTTTTCCAACAACCATTAGAAACATTACGGATGGAGTTTTTAAACAAATTTCACAATGGAAATATGAAACAGAAAAACCAAATCTAACTCAAGAAGAATTTGCTTCAATAAAAACTCTAAAAGAAGATAAAAATATTGTGATAAGGAAAGCCGATAAAGGTTCGGCCACAGTCATTTTAGATACAGAGGACTATATACAGGAAATACATCAACAACTAAGTAATGAGAAACATTACAGACAAATACATAACCCGATTTATCCCGAAACCGGAAAAAAGATTACACTGATTGTACACAGATTGGTGAAAAATAGATACATCAATAAGAAACAAGCAGCTTACCTAACCCCACCCGATAACCCCAGACCGAGACACATGTACACTTTGCCAAAAATTCATAAAGAACCAGAAACTTGGTCTATTCCGTTCAAAACTCCACAGGGTAGACCTATCGTGTCAGATGTGGGGAGCGAATCTTATCAAATTTCAGAATACGTGGATTCGTTTTTAGCATCTTTAGCGACGAAACATCCAGCATATCTCCGAGATACGAACGACTTTTTAGATAAAATTAGGCACATCATAATTCCAAAAGACAGTCTTCGCGTTACTTTAGACGTAGAAAGCATGTACACTAATATCGACAACAAGGACGGCTTAAAAGCAGTACGGAATTGTTTCTTGAGTAACCCCGACCCGAAAAGACCAGACCTAGAAATTTTAGAACTATTGAAACTTGGTCTGGTTAATAATGACTTTGAATTTAATGGAAAATGGTACCTACAAATCTCAGGGACCGCCATGGGCAAAAAATTTGCCCCTAGTTACGCCAATATCTTTATGGCCGAATGGGAGAAAGAAGTTTTCAAAAGGTGTGATTATCTACCCCTAGTTTACCTGAGATTTTTGGATGACATCTTTTTAATTTGGACTTTTTCACGAAAGAAATTTGATGCATTTTTCTCGATTTTAAACAGTTTCCACCCGTCGGTCAAATTGAAGGCAAATGTGAAGGAGAGTTCGGTGGATTTTTTAGATACGACCATTTTTAAAGGGCCAGATTTTGAAATGACGGGAAAACTTGCTTCGAAAGTTTATTTTAAACCCACCGACACACACCAGTTACTCCATAAATCTTCATTCCATCCTAGACATACATTTACGGGAATTCTAAAATCTCAAATAATTAGATTCCACAGGCTATGCACAAGAATTGAGGACTTTCAGAGGGCCAGTAACACAGTATTCAGAACTTTGAGGGGTAGGGGTTACTCCAAACGATTTCTTAGACTAATCAAAAATACTACTTTAAATGAACTTAGGGGTGACATTCACACTTTAGGGAAAGCTATGTCATGTCAAGGTAGACGATGCGCGACATGCCCATTTTTTAGGGAAACAAACAGTTTCACCAGTCATACGAATAATCAAACTTTTTTAATCAAGCAAAACTTATCGTGTGACTCCAGGAACATCATTTACCTGATTACATGCGATGCATGCGGTAAACAATATGTAGGACAAACCACTCTGACACTTAGAGATCGTTTTACGAGACACCGTTTTGACATAGTTCATAAGGAAAATAAATCCATTTCCAATCATTTTAATAGCGATGGACACTCTTTGGACGACTGTTCAATCATTCCCATTGAAATGGTGGTAAATAAGGAAAATCTCACCAAAAGAGAGGATTATTGGATCAAAAAACTAGGAACGATTAGCCCGCTCGGTCTTAATTTGCACGAAGAAACGGTAGACATTATACCGTTCGTTATTACATACAGCACTAAAGCTACTCTTGCAGCCAAATTGATTAGAGAAGGATACATTAAAATTCAGAAAGACTTCCCTCAGATTTATCGTCAAAAACTCGTAACGGCATATCGGAAGAACAAAAACCTATGCGACCTTCTAATTAGAAACAAAATAAGGAGGTAGCGCGAGTAATTCTCCCTAGGCCAGTGCACGTGGGAGTTTACAAACTCCCATCCTACATTTAAACCCTAACCCTAACCCTAACCCTAACCCTAACCCTAACCCTAACCCTATGTGTGCTGGTTTGCCGTGCAGGCAGGCGATAGTTGTCTTATCTCGACTATAGTAAAAGGGTCCTTTATGTTCGAATCTCGTCACCGATAAAAAGTTATTAAAAATTTCTTCCCTAATATTTACATAAGATCATTGTCTGTAGAGTAATTCTCCTTAGGCCAGTGCATGGAGTAATGAAATATTACTCTCTTATATATAAAAAACCTAACCTAGCCAGTGCCAAGGTTTCTAACAGACGGATAGTGTATCTATATATAGTTTCGAGATTGTCTGCACGTCCTAGCATGTATACAAGCGCTTATGAAACATCATTTTTTGGTGATGTCTTTGTGGGCGTGACAGTATGTGTGCTGGTTTGCCGTGCAGGCAGGCGATAGTTGTCTTATCTCGACTATAGTAAAAGGGTCCTTTATGTTCGAATCTCGTCACCGATAAAAAGTTATTAAAAATTTCTTCCCTAATATTTACATAAGATCATTGTCTGTAGAGTAATTCTCCTTAGGCCAGTGCATGGAGTAATGAAATATTACTCTCTTATATATAAAAAACCTAACCTAGCCAGTGCCAAGGTTTCTAACAGACGGATAGTGTATCTATATATAGTTTCGAGATTGTCTGCACGTCCTAGCATGTATACAAGCGCTTATGAAACATCATTTTTTGGTGATGTCTTTGTGGGCGTGACAGTATGTGTGCTGGTTTGCCGTGCAGGCAGGCGATATTTGTCTTATCTCGACTATAGTAAAAGGGTCCTTTATGTTCGAATCTCGTCACCGATAAAAAGTTATTAAAAATTTCTTCCCTAATATTTACATAAGATCATTGTCTGTAGAGTAATTCTCCTTAGGCCAGTGCATGGAGTAATGAAATATTACTCTCTTATATATAAAAAAACCTAACCTAGCCAGTGCCAAGGTTTCTAACAGACGGATAGTGTATCTATATATAGTTTCGAGATTGTCTGCACGTCCTAGCATGTATACAAGCGCTTATGAAACATCATTTTTTGGTGATGTCTTTGTGGGCGTGACAGTATGTGTGCTGGTTTGCCGTGCAGGCAGGCGATAGTTGTCTTATCTCGACTATAGTAAAAGGGTCCTTTATGTTCGAATCTCGTCACCGATAAAAAGTTATTAAAAATTTCTTCCCTAATATTTACATAAGATCATTGTCTGTAGAGTAATTCTCCTTAGGCCAGTGCATGGAGTAATGAAATATTACTCTCTTATATATAAAAAACCTAACCTAGCCAGTGCCAAGGTTTCTAACAGACGGATAGTGTATCTATATATAGTTTCGAGATTGTCTGCACGTCCTAGCATGTATACAAGCGCTTATGAAACATCATTTTTTGGTGATGTCTTTGTGGGCGTGACAGTATGTGTGCTGGTTTGCCGTGCAGGCAGGCGATAGTTGTCTTATCTCGACTATAGTAAAAGGGTCCTTTATGTTCGAATCTCGTCACCGATAAAAAGTTATTAAAAATTTCTTCCCTAATATTTACATAAGATCATTGTCTGTAGAGTAATTCTCCTTAGGCCAGTGCATGGAGTAATGAAATATTACTCTCTTATATATAAAAAACCTAGCCTAGCCAGTGCCAAGGTTTCTAACAGACGGATAGTGTATCCATATATAGTTTCGAGATTGTCTGCACGTCCTAGCATGTATACAAGCGCTTATGAAACATCATTTTTTGGTGATGTCTTTGTGGGCGTGACAGTATGTGTGCTGGTTTGCCGTGCAGGCAGGCGATAGTTGTCTTATCTCGACTATAGTAAAAGGGTCCTTTATGTTCGAATCTCGTCACCGATTAAAAGTTATTAAAAATTTCTTCCCTAATATTTACATAAGATCATTGTCTGTAGAGTAATTCTCCTTAGGCCAGTGCATGGAGTAATGAAATATTACTCTCTTATATATAAAAAACCTAACCTAGCCAGTGCCAAGGTTTCTAACAGACGGATAGTGTATCTATATATAGTTTCGAGATTGTCTGCACGTCCTAGCATGTATACAAGCGCTTATGAAACATCATTTTTTGGTGATGTCTTTGTGGGCGTGACAGTATGTGTGCTGGTTTGCCGTGCAGGCAGGCGATAGTTGTCTTATCTCGACTATAGTAAAAGGGTCCTTTATGTTCGAATCTCGTCACCGATAAAAAGTTATTAAAAATTTCTTCCCTAATATTTACATAAGATCATTGTCTGTAGAGTAATTCTCCTTAGGCCAGTGCATGGAGTAATGAAATATTACTCTCTTATATATAAAAAACCTAACCTAGCCAGTGCCAAGGTTTCTAACAGACGGATAGTGTATCTATATATAGTTTCGAGATTGTCTGCACGTCCTAGCATGTATACAAGCGCTTATGAAACATCATTTTTTGGTGATGTCTTTGTGGGCGTGACAGTATGTGTGCTGGTTTGCCGTGCAGGCAGGCGATAGTTGTCTTATCTCGACTATAGTAAAAGGGTCCTTTATGTTCGAATCTCGTCACCGATAAAAAGTTATTAAAAATTTCTTCCCTAATATTTACATAAGATCATTGTCTGTAGAGTAATTCTCCTTAGGCCAGTGCATGGAGTAATGAAATATTACTCTCTTATATATAAAAAAACCTAACCTAGCCAGTGCCAAGGTTTCTAACAGACGGATAGTGTATCTATATATAGTTTCGAGATTGTCTGCACGTCCTAGCATGTATACAAGCGCTTATGAAACATCATTTTTTGGTGATGTCTTTGTGGGCGTGACAGTATGTGTGCTGGTTTGCCGTGCAGGCAGGCGATAGTTGTCTTATCTCGACTATAGTAAAAGGGTCCTTTATGTTCGAATCTCGTCACCGATAAAAAGTTATTACAAATTTCTTCCCTAATATTTACATAAGATCATTGTCTGTAGAGTAATTCTCCTTAGGCCAGTGCATGGAGTAATGAAATATTACTCTCTTATATATAAAAAACCTAACCTAGCCAGTGCCAAGGTTTCTAACAGACGGATAGTGTATCTATATATAGTTTCGAGATTGTCTGCACGTCCTAGCATGTATACAAGCGCTTATGAAACATCATTTTTTGGTGATGTCTTTGTGGGCGTGACAGTATGTGTGCTGGTTTGCCGTGCAGGCAGGCGATAGTTGTCTTATCTCGACTATAGTAAAAGGGTCCTTTATGTTCGAATCTCGTCACCGATAAAAAGTTATTAAAAATTTCTTCCCTAATATTTACATAAGATCATTGTCTGTAGAGTAATTCTCCTTAGGCCAGTGCATGGAGTAATGAAATATTACTCTCTTATATATAAAAAACCTAACCTAGCCAGTGCCAAGGTTTCTAACAGACGGATAGTGTATCTATATATAGTTTCGAGATTGTCTGCACGTCCTAGCATGTATACAAGCGCTTATGAAACATCATTTTTTGGTGATGTCTTTGTGGGCGTGACAGTATGTGTGCTGGTTTGCCGTGCAGGCAGGCGATAGTTGTCTTATCTCGACTATAGTAAAAGGGTCCTTTATGTTCGAATCTCGTCACCGATAAAAAGTTATTAAAAATTTCTTCCCTAATATTTACATAAGATCATTGTCTGTAGAGTAATTCTCCTTAGGCCAGTGCATGGAGTAATGAAATATTACTCTCTTATATATAAAAAACCTAACCTAGCCAGTGCCAAGGTTTCTAACAGACGGATAGTGTATCTATATATAGTTTCGAGATTGTCTGCACGTCCTAGCATGTATACAAGCGCTTATGAAACATCATTTTTTGGTGATGTCTTTGTGGGCGTGACAGTATGTGTGCTGGTTTGCCGTGCAGGCAGGCGATAGTTGTCTTATCTCGACTATAGTAAAAGGGTCCTTTATGTTCGAATCTCGTCACCGATAAAAAGTTATTAAAAATTTCTTCCCTAATATTTACATAAGATCATTGTCTGTAGAGTAATTCTCCTTAGGCCAGTGCATGGAGTAATGAAATATTACTCTCTTATATATAAAAAACCTAACCTAGCCAGTGCCAAGGTTTCTAACAGACGGATAGTGTATCTATATATAGTTTCGAGATTGTCTGCACGTCCTAGCATGTATACAAGCGCTTATGAAACATCATTTTTTGGTGATGTCTTTGTGGGCGTGACAGTATGTGTGCTGGTTTGCCGTGCAGGCAGGCGATAGTTGTCTTATCTCGACTATAGTAAAAGGGTCCTTTATGTTCGAATCTCGTCACCGATAAAAAGTTATTAAAAATTTCTTCCCTAATATTTACATAAGATCATTGTCTGTAGAGTAATTCTCCTTAGGCCAGTGCATGGAGTAATGAAATATTACTCTCTTATATATAAAAAACCTAACCTAGCCAGTGCCAAGGTTTCTAACAGACGGATAGTGTATCTATATATAGTTTCGAGATTGTCTGCACGTCCTAGCATGTATACAAGCGCTTATGAAACATCATTTTTTGGTGATGTCTTTGTGGGCGTGACAGTATGTGTGCTGGTTTGCCGTGCAGGCAGGCGATAGTTGTCTTATCTCGACTATAGTAAAGGGTCCTTTATGTTCGAATCTCGTCACCGATAAAAAGTTATTAAAAATTTCTTCCCTAATATTTACATAAGATCATTGTCTGTAGAGTAATTCTCCTTAGGCCAGTGCATGGAGTAATGAAATATTACTCTCTTATATATAAAAAAACCTAACCTAGCCAGTGCCAAGGTTTCTAACAGACGGATAGTGTATCTATATATAGTTTCGAGATTGTCTGCACGTCCTAGCATGTATACAAGCGCTTATGAAACATCATTTTTTGGTGATGTCTTTGTGGGCGTGACAGTATGTGTGCTGGTTTGCCGTGCAGGCAGGCGATAGTTGTCTTATCTCGACTATAGTAAAAGGGTCCTTTATGTTCGAATCTCGTCACCGATAAAAAGTTATTAAAAATTTCTTCCCTAATATTTACATAAGATCATTGTCTGTAGAGTAATTCTCCTTAGGCCAGTGCATGGAGTAATGAAATATTACTCTCTTATATATAAAAAAACCTAACCTAGCCAGTGCCAAGGTTTCTAACAGACGGATAGTGTATCTATATATAGTTTCGAGATTGTCTGCACGTCCTAGCATGTATACAAGCGCTTATGAAACATCATTTTTTGGTGATGTCTTTGTGGGCGTGACAGTATGTGTGCTGGTTTGCCGTGCAGGCAGGCGATAGTTGTCTTATCTCGACTATAGTAAAAGGGTCCTTTATGTTCGAATCTCGTCACCGATAAAAAGTTATTAAAAATTTCTTCCCTAATATTTACATAAGATCATTGTCTGTAGAGTAATTCTCCTTAGGCCAGTGCATGGAGTAATGAAATATTACTCTCTTATATATAAAAAACCTAACCTAGCCAGTGCCAAGGTTTCTAACAGACGGATAGTGTATCTATATATAGTTTCGAGATTGTCTGCACGTCCTAGCATGTATACAAGCGCTTATGAAACATCATTTTTTGGTGATGTCTTTGTGGGCGTGACAGTATGTGTGCTGGTTTGCCGTGCAGGCAGGCGATAGTTGTCTTATCTCGACTATAGTAAAAGGGTCCTTTATGTTCGAATCTCGTCACCGATAAAAAGTTATTAAAAATTTCTTCCCTAATATTTACATAAGATCATTGTCTGTAGAGTAATTCTCCTTAGGCCAGTGCATGGAGTAATGAAATATTACTCTCTTATATATAAAAAACCTAACCTAGCCAGTGCCAAGGTTTCTAACAGACGGATAGTGTATCTATATATAGTTTCGAGATTGTCTGCACGTCCTAGCATGTATACAAGCGCTTATGAAACATCATTTTTTGGTGATGTCTTTGTGGGCGTGACAGTATGTGTGCTGGTTTGCCGTGCAGGCAGGCGATAGTTGTCTTATCTCGACTATAGTAAAAGGGTCCTTTATGTTCGAATCTCGTCACCGATAAAAAGTTATTAAAAATTTCTTCCCTAATATTTACATAAGATCATTGTCTGTAGAGTAATTCTCCTTAGGCCAGTGCATGGAGTAATGAAATATTACTCTCTTATATATAAAAAACCTAACCTAGCCAGTGCCAAGGTTTCTAACAGACGGATAGTGTATCTATATATAGTTTCGAGATTGTCTGCACGTCCTAGCATGTATACAAGCGCTTATGAAACATCATTTTTTGGTGATGTCTTTGTGGGCGTGACAGTATGTGTGCTGGTTTGCCGTGCAGGCAGGCGATAGTTGTCTTATCTCGACTATAGTAAAAGGGTCCTTTATGTTCGAATCTCGTCACCGATAAAAAGTTATTAAAAATTTCTTCCCTAATATTTACATAAGATCATTGTCTGTAGAGTAATTCTCCTTAGGCCAGTGCATGGAGTAATGAAATATTACTCTCTTATATATAAAAAACCTAACCTAGCCAGTGCCAAGGTTTCTAACAGACGGATAGTGTATCTATATATAGTTTCGAGATTGTCTGCACGTCCTAGCATGTATACAAGCGCTTATGAAACATCATTTTTTGGTGATGTCTTTGTGGGCGTGACAGTATGTGTGCTGGTTTGCCGTGCAGGCAGGCGATAGTTGTCTTATCTCGACTATAGTAAAAGGGTCCTTTATGTTCGAATCTCGTCACCGATAAAAAGTTATTAAAAATTTCTTCCCTAATATTTACATAAGATCATTGTCTGTAGAGTAATTCTCCTTAGGCCAGTGCATGGAGTAATGAAATATTACTCTCTTATATATAAAAAACCTAACCTAGCCAGTGCCAAGGTTTCTAACAGACGGATAGTGTATCTATATATAGTTTCGAGATTGTCTGCACGTCCTAGCATGTATACAAGCGCTTATGAAACATCATTTTTTGGTGATGTCTTTGTGGGCGTGACAGTATGTGTGCTGGTTTGCCGTGCAGGCAGGCGATAGTTGTCTTATCTCGACTATAGTAAAAGGGTCCTTTATGTTCGAATCTCGTCACCGATAAAAAGTTATTAAAAATTTCTTCCCTAATATTTACATAAGATCATTGTCTGTAGAGTAATTCTCCTTAGGCCAGTGCATGGAGTAATGAAATATTACTCTCTTATATATAAAAAACCTAACCTAGCCAGTGCCAAGGTTTCTAACAGACGGATAGTGTATCTATATATAGTTTCGAGATTGTCTGCACGTCCTAGCATGTATACAAGCGCTTATGAAACATCATTTTTTGGTGATGTCTTTGTGGGCGTGACAGTATGTGTGCTGGTTTGCCGTGCAGGCAGGCGATAGTTGTCTTATCTCGATTATAGTAAAGGGTCCTTTATGTTCGAATCTCGTCACCGATAAAAAGTTATTAAAAATTTCTTCCCTAATATTTACATAAGATCATTGTCTGTAGAGTAATTCTCCTTAGGCCAGTGCATGGAGTAATGAAATATTACTCTCTTATATATAAAAAACCTAACCTAGCCAGTGCCAAGGTTTCTAACAGACGGATAGTGTATCTATATATAGTTTCGAGATTGTCTGCACGTCCTAGCATGTATACAAGCGCTTATGAAACATCATTTTTTGGTGATGTCTTTGTGGGCGTGACAGTATGTGTGCTGGTTTGCCGTGCAGGCAGGCGATAGTTGTCTTATCTCGACTATAGTAAAAGGGTCCTTTATGTTCGAATCTCGTCACCGATAAAAAGTTATTAAAAATTTCTTCCCTAATATTTACATAAGATCATTGTCTGTAGAGTAATTCTCCTTAGGCCAGTGCATGGAGTAATGAAATATTACTCTCTTATATATAAAAAACCTAACCTAGCCAGTGCCAAGGTTTCTAACAGACGGATAGTGTATCTATATATAGTTTCGAGATTGTCTGCACGTCCTAGCATGTATACAAGCGCTTATGAAACATCATTTTTTGGTGATGTCTTTGTGGGCGTGACAGTATGTGTGCTGGTTTGCCGTGCAGGCAGGCGATAGTTGTCTTATCTCGACTATAGTAAAAGGGTCCTTTATGTTCGAATCTCGTCACCGATAAAAAGTTATTAAAAATTTCTTCCCTAATATTTACATAAGATCATTGTCTGTAGAGTAATTCTCCTTAGGCCAGTGCATGGAGTAATGAAATATTACTCTCTTATATATAAAAAACCTAACCTAGCCAGTGCCAAGGTTTCTAACAGACGGATAGTGTATCTATATATAGTTTCGAGATTGTCTGCACGTCCTAGCATGTATACAAGCGCTTATGAAACATCATTTTTTGGTGATGTCTTTGTGGGCGTGACAGTATGTGTGCTGGTTTGCCGTGCAGGCAGGCGATAGTTGTCTTATCTCGACTATAGTAAAAGGGTCCTTTATGTTCGAATCTCGTCACCGATAAAAAGTTATTAAAAATTTCTTCCCTAATATTTACATAAGATCATTGTCTGTAGAGTAATTCTCCTTAGGCCAGTGCATGGAGTAATGAAATATTACTCTCTTATATATAAAAAACCTAACCTAGCCAGTGCCAAGGTTTCTAACAGACGGATAGTGTATCTATATATAGTTTCGAGATTGTCTGCACGTCCTAGCATGTATACAAGCGCTTATGAAACATCATTTTTTGGTGATGTCTTTGTGGGCGTGACAGTATGTGTGCTGGTTTGCCGTGCAGGCAGGCGATAGTTGTCTTATCTCGACTATAGTAAAAGGGTCCTTTATGTTCGAATCTCGTCACCGATAAAAAGTTATTAAAAATTTCTTCCCTAATATTTACATAAGATCATTGTCTGTAGAGTAATTCTCCTTAGGCCAGTGCATGGAGTAATGAAATATTACTCTCTTATATATAAAAAACCTAACCTAGCCAGTGCCAAGGTTTCTAACAGACGGATAGTGTATCTATATATAGTTTCGAGATTGTCTGCACGTCCTAGCATGTATACAAGCGCTTATGAAACATCATTTTTTGGTGATGTCTTTGTGGGCGTGACAGTATGTGTGCTGGTTTGCCGTGCAGGCAGGCGATAGTTGTCTTATCTCGACTATAGTAAAAGGGTCCTTTATGTTCGAATCTCGTCACCGATAAAAAGTTATTAAAAATTTCTTCCCTAATATTTACATAAGATCATTGTCTGTAGAGTAATTCTCCTTAGGCCAGTGCATGGAGTAATGAAATATTACTCTCTTATATATAAAAAACCTAACCCTAACCCTAACCCTAAACCCTATCCCGAAGTTGACATGTACATCTATAGTTATCTCACCATCTAAAGCAGGCAGAGTTACGAGGCACACTAACCCTAAATCGGACTGGGACATACCTAGAATTACCAACGCAGATCTGATAATCGGGGACTCAAATCTTGCTCGCTTTACGAATTTGAAGGACAAAAATGTACAGGTAGAGGCGTACCCTGGTGCAAAAATAAAACATGTACTTGATTTAGTAAGAAATTATCGATATCAAGAAAAACCTAAAAGAATCATTATTCACGTGGGCACTAATGAGAGGGAAAATGCAAACACAAATATGGTAGGTCAATCAATGAAACAACTGCTGATAACTACTCGGGGGAGATTCCCTAACTCCGAGATTTTCGTAGCAAGAATTCCAATTTCGCAAACTCTACAATCAAAGAAACCAGCAGAAGCGTTCAATCTATCCAAATTAAACGAGAGTATATCCAAAATTCAAATTGAGGGGGTGAAAGCTTTGTACACCGGGAAAAGGGACGAGATGTCGTTCCAGCTGGACGGAATTCACTGGAGCCCAGAGTCGGCACAGTGCATTCTGGACGGTTGGTACGCACAGATGCACGCTATCAAGCAGGGTTTTCAGCAGGTTCAGAAAACGGTAGTAAGGAGTTAACAAAACAACTAGGGAAAACAGTTGTAAACCTGAGCTCTAGGAGACTCACAGAAATAGAATTTTCAGTTTTAAATAAAGGCTTAAAATTCGTTCCGACTCCGAGATATGTGGATGTAGCGACAATCACTCAACCGGTGAAAGAATTTACTAGAAAACTAATGATAACTAATTTCTTTCATTTGAAAAGCAAATCGGAGAGAGTCCCGTTTGTGGCAAAAAGCGAATGGTGCCCTCCACCTTCCACTTTTCCAACAACCATTAGAAACATTACGGATGGAGTTTTTAAACAAATTTCACAATGGAAATATGAAACAGAAAAACCAAATCTAACTCAAGAAGAATTTGCTTCAATAAAAACTCTAAAAGAAGATAAAAATATTGTGATAAGGAAAGCCGATAAAGGTTCGGCCACAGTCATTTTAGATACAGAGGACTATATACAGGAAATACATCAACAACTAAGTAATGAGAAACATTACAGACAAATACATAACCCGATTTATCCCGAAACCGGAAAAAAGATTACACTGATTGTACACAGATTGGTGAAAAATAGATACATCAATAAGAAACAAGCAGCTTACCTAACCCCACCCGATAACCCCAGACCGAGACACATGTACACTTTGCCAAAAATTCATAAAGAACCAGAAACTTGGTCTATTCCGTTCAAAATTCCACAGGGTAGACCTATCGTGTCGGATGTGGGGAGCGAATCTTATCAAATTTCAGAATACGTGGATTCGTTTTTAGCACCTTTAGCGACGAAACATCCAGCATATCTCCGTGATACGAACGACTTTTTAGATAAAATTAGGCACATCATAATTCCAAAAGACAGTCTTCTCGTTACTTTAGACGTAGAAAGCATGTACACTAATATCGACAACAAGGACGGCTTAAAAGCAGTACGGAATTGTTTCTTGAGTAACCCCGACCCGAAAAGACCAGACCTAGAAATTTTAGAACTATTGAAACTTGGTCTGGTTAATAATGACTTTGAATTTAATGGAAAATGGTACCTACAAATCTCAGGGACCGCCATGGGCAAACAATTTGCCCCTAGTTACGCCAATATCTTTATGGCCGAATGGGAGAAAGAAGTTTTCAAAAGGTGTGATTATCTACCCCTAGTTTACCTGAGATTTTTGGATGACATCTTTTTAATTTGGACTTTTTCACGAAAGAAATTTGATGCATTTTTCTCGATTTTAAACAGTTTCCACCCGTCGGTCAAATTGAAGGCAAATGTGAAGGAGAGTTCGGTGGATTTTTTAGATACGACCATTTTTAAAGGGCCAGATTTTGAAAAGACGGGAAAACTTGCTTCGAAAGTTTATTTTAAACCCACCGACACACACCAGTTACTCCATAAATCTTCATTCCATCCTAGACATACATTTACGGGAATTCTAAAATCTCAAATAATTAGATTCCACAGGCTATGCACAAGAATTGAGGACTTTCAGAGGGCCAGTAACACACTATTCAGAACTTTGAGGGGTAGGGGTTACTCCAAACGATTTCTCAGACTAATCAAAAATACTACTTTAAATGAACTTAGGGGTGACATTCATACTTTAGGGAAAGCTATGTCATGTCAAGGTAGACGATGCGCGACATGCCCATTTTTTAGGGAAACAAACAGTTTCACCAGTCATACGAATAATCAAACTTTTTTAATCAAGCAAAACTTATCGTGTGACTCCAGGAACATCATTTACCTGATTACATGCGATGCATGCGGTAAACAATATGTAGGACAAACCACTCTGACACTTAGAGATCGTTTTACGAGACACCGTTTTGACATAGTTCATAAGGAAAATAAATCCATTTCCAATCATTTTAATAGCGATGGACACTCTTTGGACGACTGTTCAATCATTCCCATTGAAATGGTGGTAAATAAGGAAAATCTCACCAAAAGAGAGGATTATTGGATCAAAAAACTAGGAACGATTAGCCCGCTCGGTCTTAATTTGCACGAAGAAACGGTAGACATTATACCGTTCGTTATTACATACAACACTAAAGCTACTCTTGCAGCCAAATTGATTAGAGAAGGATATATTAAAATTCAGAAAGACTTCCCTCAGATTTATCGTCAAAAACTCGTAACGGCATATCGGAAGAACAAAAACCTATGCGACCTTCTAATTAGAAACAAAATAAGGAGGTAGCACGAGTAATTCTCCCTAGGCCAGTGCACGTGGGAGTTTACAAACTCCCATCCTACATTTAAACCCTAACCCTAACCCTAACCCTAACCCTAACCCTAACCCTAACCTAACCCTAACCCCTAACCCGGTAGACCTATCGTGTCGGATGTGGGGAGCGAATCTTATCAAATTTCAGAATACGTGGATTCGTTTTTAGCACCTTTAGCGACGAAACATCCAGCATATCTCCGAGATACGAACGACTTTTTAGATAAAATTAGGCACATCATAATTCCAAAAGACAGTCTTCTCGTTACTTTAGACGTAGAAAGCATGTACACTAATATCGACAACAAGGACGGCTTAAAAGCAGTACGGAATTGTTTCTTGAGTAACCCCGACCCGAAAAGACCAGACCTAGAAATTTTAGAACTATTGAAACTTGGTCTGGTTAATAATGACTTTGAATTTAATGGAAAATGGTACCTACAAATCTCAGGGACCGCCATGGGCAAGAAATTTGCCCCTAGTTACGCCAATATCTTTATGGCCGAATGGGAGAAAGAAGTTTTCAAAAGATGTGATTATCTACCCCTAGTTTACCTGAGATTTTTGGATGACATCTTTTTAATTCGGACTTTTTCACGAAAGAAATTTGATGCATTTTTCTCGATTTTAAACAGTTTCCACCCGTCGGTCAAATTGAAGGCAAATGTGAAGGAGAGTTCGGTGGATTTTTTAGATACGACCATTTTTAAAGGGCCAGATTTTGAAAAGACGGGAAAACTTGCTTCGAAAGTTTATTTTAAACCCACCGACACACACCAGTTACTCCATAAATCTTCATTCCATCCTAGACATACATTTACGGGAATTCTAAAATCTCAAATAATTAGATTCCACAGGCTATGCACAAGAATTGAGGACTTTCAGAGGGCCAGTAACACACTATTCAGAACTTTGAGGGATAGGGGTTACTCCAAACGATTTCTCAGACTAATCAAAAATACTACTTTAAATGAACTTAGGGGTGACATTCATACTTTAGGGAAAGCTATGTCATGTCAAGGTAGACGATGCGCGACATGCCCATTTTTGAGGGAAACAAACAGTTTCACCAGTCATACGAATAATCAAACTTTTTTAATCAAGCAAAACTTATCGTGTGACTCCAGGAACATCATTTACCTGATTACATGCGATGCATGCGGTAAACAATATGTAGGACAAACCACTCTGACACTTAGAGATCGTTTTACGAGACACCGTTTTGACATAGTTCATAAGGAAAATAAATCCATTTCCAATCATTTTAATAGCGATGGACACTCTTTGGACGACTGTTCAATCATT
This sequence comes from Margaritifera margaritifera, assembly GCA_029931535.1. Taxonomy (NCBI): domain Eukaryota; kingdom Metazoa; phylum Mollusca; class Bivalvia; order Unionida; family Margaritiferidae; genus Margaritifera; species Margaritifera margaritifera. The sequence continues at coordinate 195,507 of JAQPZY010000609.1, read as the reverse complement.
CCCATTGAAATGGTGGTAAATAAGGAAAATCTCACAAAAAGAGAGGCTTATTGGATCAAAAAACTAGGAACGATTAGCCCGCTCGGTCTTAATTTGCACGAAGAAACGGTAGACATTATACCGTTCGTTATTACATACAACACTAAAGCTACTCTTGCAGCCAAATTGATTAGAGAAGGATACATTAAAATTCAGAAAGACTTCCCTCAGATTTATCGTCAAAAACTCGTAACGGCATATCGGAAGAACAAAAACCTATGCGACCTTCTAATTAGAAACAAAATAAGGAGGTAGCGCGAGTAATTCTCCCTAGGCCAGTGCACGTGGGAGTTTACAAACTCCCATCCTACATTTAAAACCTAACCCTAACCCTAACCCTAACCCTAACCCCTAACCCTAACCCTAACCCCAACCTAACCCAAAACCCTATTCCTAACCCTAACCCTAACCCTAACCCTAACCCTTCCAACCACTGCAAGTTCTTGACACACTTCCACACAGGACACCCACCAAACAACAAAGATCGGATTCCAGGCCAAAGGCAAAGCCAGTTAACTCCGAAAAGCAACAACTTCGAGAACCGAGCTCAAGTCCTACGAAACGAGCAGTAGAAAGCCTTTTTTCTAAAACAACACCAAACACGTCGAAGGGCGCCACATCGCCAACATCACGTCTTGTCAAACCATTGATGGACGCTCTGTGTGCTCTGATAACATCAAGGACTCCTTCTCCAATGCGGAATAGGTCACCAGACAGACGATCACGATCCCCAAGCCGCTCACCATCTCCAAGCAGCTCACGATCCTTGTCGCCGTTATACCCGATGCAGACTTATGCCACCGTGGTCATATCCCCACCGAAAAAAACACGGTTTACTCGACACCAAGGAGACAAAGCGGAATGGAAGCTACCAAGATTAACACAATCTACTGTAATAATTGGAGATTCGAACGTATCACGAATCACAAATCCAACAGGTAATAAGAATCTTCAAATTGAATCGTACCCAGGAGCAAGAATAAGTCATTTTCAAAGTATTTTTAGGAATTACGAACATCAAGAGAAACCAAAGGAAATCATCATTAACGTAGGTATTAACGACAAGGATAACAACAACAACACCGTAGTGGCGCAAAAGATGAAGGATTTAGTGAAGATCACTCGAGCAACATTCCCAGACTCGGAAATTTTCTTAACTCAAATCCCGGTGTCCGACACCATGTCTGTAATGAAACCCAATGAAGCATTTAATGTCAGGAAACTAAACGAAAATTTGATTCAACTCACAGGGGAAGGAGTGAGAGTCCTAGATAGCGATATCAGGGGAGGTTGGTTTTTTCACACAGACGGGATTCATTGGAGCCCCAGAACAGCCAACAGCATCGCAAATAGGTGGGTACAACAGATCAATCTGTACAAACCGGTTTTTCGGCCAATCCAGAAGGGCACAGCCAGGCCAATAAAACACAATTAGGTAACACTATAGTCAACCTAAGCTCTAGGAGACTTTCCGCTTCTGAAAGATCACTATTAGAAAAGGGTTTAAAATTTATTCCAACACCAGAATATATTGCCCACTCCGCAATTACGCAACCGGTAAAAGAATTTACAAGAAAATTAATGATCACTAAATTCTTTCATTCCAAAAACACGATGTCTAAGACCCCTTTTACAGATAAGAGCACTTGGTGCCCGCCGCCTTCAACCCTTACACCATCAATTAGAGAGATAACTGACCGTATCTTTAAGACTGCTTCTAAAATAAAAATGGGAAGAGAAAAACCTAATCTTCCGGCTCATGAGTTTGCGGCTATCAAAACACTTCGCAATAACTCTGAAATTATTATCAAAAAGGCAGACAAAGGTTCAGCTACGGTTATCTTAGATAAAAAAAATTACATTTGGGAAATAGATCGACAACTGGCTAACTCAAAGCATTACAGGAAATTAGATCAACCTATTTATCTTAATACAAGTAAACAAATAACTAAAATCATACATCGTTTGGCTAGCAATAAGAACATTATTAAAAAACAAGTTCAATACTTGACACCAGCTGAAAACCCGAGGCCAAGACATATTTATACTTTACCTAAAATTCACAAAAGCCCCGAATCTTGGTCTATTCCATTTAAAATTCCACCAGGAAGACCAATAATATCGGATGTGGGGAGTGAGTCATATCGTATTTCGGAATATATAGACTCATTCTTAGCACCATTGGCCGCTAAACACTCATCCTATCTCAGAGATACAGCAGACTTTTTGGAAAAAATTAGACAGATTCAAATCCCTTCCAACAGCTTTCTTGTCACTTTGGATGTAGAAAGTATGTACACAAATATTGACAATAAGGGTGGATTGAAGGCGGTGTTTAACAGTTTTAAAGCAAATCCAAACCCGAGTAGACCAGATTTAGAAGTTTTGGAACTTTTGAAACTTTGTTTGGAAAACAATGATTTTGAATTCAATGGCAACTGGTTTTTACAAATTTCAGGAACAGCAATGGGAAAGAAATTCGCACCGAGCTATGCAAATATTTTTATGGCGGAGTGGGAAAAAGAAGCATTCAAAAGTTGTGAACTTCTTCCCTTATTATATTTAAGGTTTTTGGATGATATTTTTCTAATTTGGACTTATTCCAGGGAAGACTTTGATCAATTTATCCAAACTTTAAATAATTTCCATCCATCCGTAAAGCTTAAAGCTACAGTTAGCGACACCTCTGTAGATTTTCTAGATACAACCGTATTTAAAGGACCTATGTTTGGAAATACCGGAATTTTAGATACAAAGGTATTCTTTAAGTCTACGGATACACATCAGTTACTACATAAATCTTCTTTTCACCCTAAGCACACTTTTAGGGGGATCCTAAAATCACAAATTATTAGATTTGACAGAATTAGCTCCAGAAATGAAGATTTTCAGAGGGCTACAAACACACTGTTTAGAGCTTTAAGAACACGAGGGTATTCGAAGCGATTTCTTCGACAAATTAAAAACAATACCTTAGAAAATTTGGATACAAAACAACACGTAGTAGCAAAAGCTAAACCTTGCAATAGCAGTCGCTGCGGCACTTGCCCCTTTTTTAAGGAAGCACAAAATTTCAAAAGTCAGCAGACTAATCAAACATTTTATATTAAGCACAATCTTTCATGCAATTCTAAAAACGTGATATACCTAATCACCTGTCAAAAATGTGGCATACAATATGTAGGACAAACAAGTCTTACATTAAGAGACAGATTCACTCGACACAGATTTGATATCAGGCATAAGGCAAATAAATCGGTCTCTAACCATTTTAATAACTCAGACCATTCGATGGACGATTGTTCGATCACGCCAATTGAATTGGTAGAGGATCAAGAAAAACTAACGAAAAGAGAACATTATTGGATACAAAAATTAAAATCATTAATGCCCGGTGGCCTGAATTTACACGAAGAATCTGAAAAACTAATCCCGTTTGTAATCTCGTTTAACACTAAAGCGACACAAGTTGCCAAACTAATTAAAGAGGGGTATAGTGAAATTCAGCAAATATTCCCCGCCGTATTTGCCCATAAATTGGTTACCGCTTATTGCAGAAATAAGAACTTAGGTGACTTCATTGTCAGAAGTAAGTTAAAGAGCGGAAGTAATTCTCCCTAGGCCAGAGCTAATTAGGGTCCCCAAACCCTAATCTTAACTCTAAAACCTAACCCTTCCAACCACTGCAAGTTCTTGACACACTTCCACACAGGACACCCACCAAACAACAAAGATCGGATTCCAGGCCAAAGGCAAAGCCAGTTAACTCCGAAAAGCAACAACTTCGAGAACCGAGCTCAAGTCCTACGAAACGAGCAGTAGAAAGCCTTTTTTCTAAAACAACACCAAACACGTCGAAGGGCGCCACATCGCCAACATCACGTCTTGTCAAACCATTGATGGACGCTCTGTGTGCTCTGATAACATCAAGGACTCCTTCTCCAATGCGGAATAGGTCACCAGACAGACGATCACGGTCCCCAAGCCGCTCACCATCTCCAAGCAGCTCACGATCCTTGTCGCCGTTATACCCGATGCAGACTTATGCCACCGTGGTCATATCCCCACCGAAAAAAACACGGTTTACTCGACACCAAGGAGACAAAGCGGAATGGAAGCTACCAAGATTAACACAATCTACTGTAATAATTGGAGATTCGAACGTATCACGAATCACAAATCCAACAGGTAATAAGAATCTTCAAATTGAATCGTACCCAGGAGCAAGAATAAGTCATTTTCAAAGTATTTTTAGGAATTACGAACATCAAGAGAAACCAAAGGAAATCATCATTAACGTAGGTATTAACGACAAGGATAACAACAACAACACCGTAGTGGCGCAAAAGATGAAGGATTTAGTGAAGATCACTCGAGCAACATTCCCAGACTCGGAAATTTTCTTAACTCAAATCCCGGTGTCCGACACCATGTCTGTAATGAAACCCAATGAAGCATTTAATGTCAGGAAACTAAACGAAAATTTGATTCAACTCACGGGGGAAGGAGTGAGAGTCCTAGATAGCGATATCAGGGGAGGTTGGTTTTTTCACACAGACGGGATTCATTGGAGCCCCAGAACAGCCAACAGCATCGCAAATAGGTGGGTACAACAGATCAATCTGTACAAACCGGTTTTTCGGCCAATCCAGAAGGGCACAGCCAGGCCAATAAAACACAATTAGGTAACACTATAGTCAACCTAAGCTCTAGGAGACTTTCCGCTTCTGAAAGATCACTATTAGAAAAGGGTTTAAAATTTATTCCAACACCAGAATATATTGCCCACTCCGCAATTACGCAACCGGTAAAAGAATTTACAAGAAAATTAATGATCACTAAATTCTTTCATTCCAAAAACACGATGTCTAAGACCCCTTTTACAGATAAGAGCACTTGGTGCCCGCCGCCTTCAACCCTTACACCATCAATTAGAGAGATAACTGACCGTATCTTTAAGACTGCTTCTAAAATAAAAATGGGAAGAGAAAAACCTAATCTTCCGGCTCATGAGTTTGCGGCTATCAAAACACTTCGCAATAACTCTGAAATTATTATCAAAAAGGCAGACAAAGGTTCAGCTACGGTTATCTTAGATAAAAAAGATTACATTTGGGAAATAGATCGACAACTGGCTAACTCAAAGCATTACAGGAAATTAGATCAACCTATTTATCTTAATACAAGTAAACAAATAACTAAAATCATACATCGTTTGGCTAGCAATAAGAACATTATTAAAAAACAAGTTCAATACTTGACACCAGCTGAAAACCCGAGGCCAAGACATATTTATACTTTACCTAAAATTCACAAAAGCCCCGAATCTTGGTCTATTCCATTTAAAATTCCACCAGGAAGACCAATAATATCGGATGTGGGGAGTGAGTCATATCGTATTTCGGAATATATAGACTCATTCTTAGCACCATTGGCCGCTAAACACTCATCCTATCTCAGAGATACAGCAGACTTTTTGGAAAAAATTAGACAGATTCAAATCCCTTCCAACAGCTTTCTTGTCACTTTGGATGTAGAAAGTATGTACACAAATATTGACAATAAGGGTGGATTGAAGGCGGTGTTTAACAGTTTTAAAGCAAATCCAAACCCGAGTAGACCAGATTTAGAAGTTTTGGAACTTTTGAAACTTTGTTTGGAAAACAATGATTTTGAATTCAATGGCAACTGGTTTTTACAAATTTCAGGAACAGCAATGGGAAAGAAATTCGCACCGAGCTATGCAAATATTTTTATGGCGGAGTGGGAAAAAGAAGCATTCAAAAGTTGTGAACTTCTTCCCTTATTATATTTAAGGTTTTTGGATGATATTTTTCTAATTTGGACTTATTCCAGGGAAGACTTTGATCAATTTATCCAAACTTTAAATAATTTCCATCCATCCGTAAAGCTTAAAGCTACAGTTAGCGACACCTCTGTAGATTTTCTAGATACAACCGTATTTAAAGGACCTATGTTTGGAAATACCGGAATTTTAGATACAAAGGTATTCTTTAAGTCTACGGATACACATCAGTTACTACATAAATCTTCTTTTCACCCTAAGCACACTTTTAGGGGGATCCTAAAATCACAAATTATTAGATTTGACAGAATTAGCTCCAGAAATGAAGATTTTCAGAGGGCTACAAACACACTGTTTAGAGCTTTAAGAACACGAGGGTATTCGAAGCGATTTCTTCGACAAATTAAAAACAATACCTTAGAAAATTTGGATACAAAACAACACGTAGTAGCAAAAGCTAAACCTTGCAATAGCAGTCGCTGCGGCACTTGCCCCTTTTTTAAGGAAGCACAAAATTTCAAAAGTCAGCAGACTAATCAAACATTTTATATTAAGCACAATCTTTCATGCAATTCTAAAAACGTGATATACCTAATCACCTGTCAAAAATGTGGCATACAATATGTAGGACAAACAAGTCTTACATTAAGAGACAGATTCACTCGACACAGATTTGATATCAGGCATAAGGCAAATAAATCGGTCTCTAACCATTTTAATAACTCAGACCATTCGATGGACGATTGTTCGATCACGCCAATTGAATTGGTAGAGGATCAAGAAAAACTAACGAAAAGAGAACATTATTGGATACAAAAATTAAAATCATTAATGCCCGGTGGCCTGAATTTACACGAAGAATCTGAAAAACTAATCCCGTTTGTAATCTCGTTTAACACTAAAGCGACACAAGTTGCCAAACTAATTAAAGAGGGGTATAGTGAAATTCAGCAAATATTCCCCGCCGTATTTGCCCATAAATTGGTTACCGCTTATTGCAGAAATAAGAACTTAGGTGACTTCATTGTCAGAAGTAAGTTAAAGAGCGGAAGTAATTCTCCCTAGGCCAGAGCTAATTAGGGTCCCCAAACCCTAATCTTAACTCTAAAACCTAACCCTTCCAACCACTGCAAGTTCTTGACACACTTCCACACAGGACACCCACCAAACAACAAAGATCGGATTCCAGGCCAAAGGCAAAGCCAGTTAACTCCGAAAAGCAACAACTTCGAGAACCGAGCTCAAGTCCTACGAAACGAGCAGTAGAAAGCCTTTTTTCTAAAACAACACCAAACACGTCGAAGGGCGCCACATCGCCAACATCACGTCTTGTCAAACCATTGATGGACGCTCTGTGTGCTCTGATAACATCAAGGACTCCTTCTCCAATGCGGAATAGGTCACCAGACAGACGATCACGGTCCCCAAGCCGCTCACCATCTCCAAGCAGCTCACGATCCTTGTCGCCGTTATACCCGATGCAGACTTATGCCACCGTGGTCATATCCCCACCGAAAAAAACACGGTTTACTCGACACCAAGGAGACAAAGCGGAATGGAAGCTACCAAGATTAACACAATCTACTGTAATAATTGGAGATTCGAACGTATCACGAATCACAAATCCAACAGGTAATAAGAATCTTCAAATTGAATCGTACCCAGGAGCAAGAATAAGTCATTTTCAAAGTATTTTTAGGAATTACGAACATCAAGAGAAACCAAAGGAAATCATCATTAACGTAGGTATTAACGACAAGGATAACAACAACAACACCGTAGTGGCGCAAAAGATGAAGGATTTAGTGAAGATCACTCGAGCAACATTCCCAGACTCGGAAATTTTCTTAACTCAAATCCCGGTGTCCGACACCATGTCTGTAATGAAACCCAATGAAGCATTTAATGTCAGGAAACTAAACGAAAATTTGATTCAACTCACGGGGGAAGGAGTGAGAGTCCTAGATAGCGATATCAGGGGAGGTTGGTTTTTTCACACAGACGGGATTCATTGGAGCCCCAGAACAGCCAACAGCATCGCAAATAGGTGGGTACAACAGATCAATCTGTACAAACCGGTTTTTCGGCCAATCCAGAAGGGCACAGCCAGGCCAATAAAACACAATTAGGTAACACTATAGTCAACCTAAGCTCTAGGAGACTTTCCGCTTCTGAAAGATCACTATTAGAAAAGGGTTTAAAATTTATTCCAACACCAGAATATATTGCCCACTCCGCAATTACGCAACCGGTAAAAGAATTTACAAGAAAATTAATGATCACTAAATTCTTTCATTCCAAAAACACGATGTCTAAGACCCCTTTTACAGATAAGAGCACTTGGTGCCCGCCGCCTTCAACCCTTACACCATCAATTAGAGAGATAACTGACCGTATCTTTAAGACTGCTTCTAAAATAAAAATGGGAAGAGAAAAACCTAATCTTCCGGCTCATGAGTTTGCGGCTATCAAAACACTTCGCAATAACTCTGAAATTATTATCAAAAAGGCAGACAAAGGTTCAGCTACGGTTATCTTAGATAAAAAAGATTACATTTGGGAAATAGATCGACAACTGGCTAACTCAAAGCATTACAGGAAATTAGATCAACCTATTTATCTTAATACAAGTAAACAAATAACTAAAATCATACATCGTTTGGCTAGCAATAAGAACATTATTAAAAAACAAGTTCAATACTTGACACCAGCTGAAAACCCGAGGCCAAGACATATTTATACTTTACCTAAAATTCACAAAAGCCCCGAATCTTGGTCTATTCCATTTAAAATTCCACCAGGAAGACCAATAATATCGGATGTGGGGAGTGAGTCATATCGTATTTCGGAATATATAGACTCATTCTTAGCACCATTGGCCGCTAAACACTCATCCTATCTCAGAGATACAGCAGACTTTTTGGAAAAAATTAGACAGATTCAAATCCCTTCCAACAGCTTTCTTGTCACTTTGGATGTAGAAAGTATGTACACAAATATTGACAATAAGGGTGGATTGAAGGCGGTGTTTAACAGTTTTAAAGCAAATCCAAACCCGAGTAGACCAGATTTAGAAGTTTTGGAACTTTTGAAACTTTGTTTGGAAAACAATGATTTTGAATTCAATGGCAACTGGTTTTTACAAATTTCAGGAACAGCAATGGGAAAGAAATTCGCACCGAGCTATGCAAATATTTTTATGGCGGAGTGGGAAAAAGAAGCATTCAAAAGTTGTGAACTTCTTCCCTTATTATATTTAAGGTTTTTGGATGATATTTTTCTAATTTGGACTTATTCCAGGGAAGACTTTGATCAATTTATCCAAACTTTAAATAATTTCCATCCATCCGTAAAGCTTAAAGCTACAGTTAGCGACACCTCTGTAGATTTTCTAGATACAACCGTATTTAAAGGACCTATGTTTGGAAATACCGGAATTTTAGATACAAAGGTATTCTTTAAGTCTACGGATACACATCAGTTACTACATAAATCTTCTTTTCACCCTAAGCACACTTTTAGGGGGATCCTAAAATCACAAATTATTAGATTTGACAGAATTAGCTCCAGAAATGAAGATTTTCAGAGGGCTACAAACACACTGTTTAGAGCTTTAAGAACACGAGGGTATTCGAAGCGATTTCTTCGACAAATTAAAAACAATACCTTAGAAAATTTGGATACAAAACAACACGTAGTAGCAAAAGCTAAACCTTGCAATAGCAGTCGCTGCGGCACTTGCCCCTTTTTTAAGGAAGCACAAAATTTCAAAAGTCAGCAGACTAATCAAACATTTTATATTAAGCACAATCTTTCATGCAATTCTAAAAACGTGATATACCTAATCACCTGTCAAAAATGTGGCATACAATATGTAGGACAAACAAGTCTTACATTAAGAGACAGATTCACTCGACACAGATTTGATATCAGGCATAAGGCAAATAAATCGGTCTCTAACCATTTTAATAACTCAGACCATTCGATGGACGATTGTTCGATCACGCCAATTGAATTGGTAGAGGATCAAGAAAAACTAACGAAAAGAGAACATTATTGGATACAAAAATTAAAATCATTAATGCCCGGTGGCCTGAATTTACACGAAGAATCTGAAAAACTAATCCCGTTTGTAATCTCGTTTAACACTAAAGCGACACAAGTTGCCAAACTAATTAAAGAGGGGTATAGTGAAATTCAGCAAATATTCCCCGCCGTATTTGCCCATAAATTGGTTACCGCTTATTGCAGAAATAAGAACTTAGGTGACTTCATTGTCAGAAGTAAGTTAAAGAGCGGAAGTAATTCTCCCTAGGCCAGAGCTAATTAGGGTCCCCAAACCCTAATCTTAACTCTAAAACCTAACCCTTCCAACCACTGCAAGTTCTTGACACACTTCCACACAGGACACCCACCAAACAACAAAGATCGGATTCCAGGCCAAAGGCAAAGCCAGTTAACTCCGAAAAGCAACAACTTCGAGAACCGAGCTCAAGTCCTACGAAACGAGCAGTAGAAAGCCTTTTTTCTAAAACAACACCAAACACGTCGAAGGGCGCCACATCGCCAACATCACGTCTTGTCAAACCATTGATGGACGCTCTGTGTGCTCTGATAACATCAAGGACTCCTTCTCCAATGCGGAATAGGTCACCAGACAGACGATCACGGTCCCCAAGCCGCTCACCATCTCCAAGCAGCTCACGATCCTTGTCGCCGTTATACCCGATGCAGACTTATGCCACCGTGGTCATATCCCCACCGAAAAAAACACGGTTTACTCGACACCAAGGAGACAAAGCGGAATGGAAGCTACCAAGATTAACACAATCTACTGTAATAATTGGAGATTCGAACGTATCACGAATCACAAATCCAACAGGTAATAAGAATCTTCAAATTGAATCGTACCCAGGAGCAAGAATAAGTCATTTTCAAAGTATTTTTAGGAATTACGAACATCAAGAGAAACCAAAGGAAATCATCATTAACGTAGGTATTAACGACAAGGATAACAACAACAACACCGTAGTGGCGCAAAAGATGAAGGATTTAGTGAAGATCACTCGAGCAACATTCCCAGACTCGGAAATTTTCTTAACTCAAATCCCGGTGTCCGACACCATGTCTGTAATGAAACCCAATGAAGCATTTAATGTCAGGAAACTAAACGAAAATTTGATTCAACTCACGGGGGAAGGAGTGAGAGTCCTAGATAGCGATATCAGGGGAGGTTGGTTTTTTCACACAGACGGGATTCATTGGAGCCCCAGAACAGCCAACAGCATCGCAAATAGGTGGGTACAACAGATCAATCTGTACAAACCGGTTTTTCGGCCAATCCAGAAGGGCACAGCCAGGCCAATAAAACACAATTAGGTAACACTATAGTCAACCTAAGCTCTAGGAGACTTTCCGCTTCTGAAAGATCACTATTAGAAAAGGGTTTAAAATTTATTCCAACACCAGAATATATTGCCCACTCCGCAATTACGCAACCGGTAAAAGAATTTACAAGAAAATTAATGATCACTAAATTCTTTCATTCCAAAAACACGATGTCTAAGACCCCTTTTACAGATAAGAGCACTTGGTGCCCGCCGCCTTCAACCCTTACACCATCAATTAGAGAGATAACTGACCGTATCTTTAAGACTGCTTCTAAAATAAAAATGGGAAGAGAAAAACCTAATCTTCCGGCTCATGAGTTTGCGGCTATCAAAACACTTCGCAATAACTCTGAAATTATTATCAAAAAGGCAGACAAAGGTTCAGCTACGGTTATCTTAGATAAAAAAGATTACATTTGGGAAATAGATCGACAACTGGCTAACTCAAAGCATTACAGGAAATTAGATCAACCTATTTATCTTAATACAAGTAAACAAATAACTAAAATCATACATCGTTTGGCTAGCAATAAGAACATTATTAAAAAACAAGTTCAATACTTGACACCAGCTGAAAACCCGAGGCCAAGACATATTTATACTTTACCTAAAATTCACAAAAGCCCCGAATCTTGGTCTATTCCATTTAAAATTCCACCAGGAAGACCAATAATATCGGATGTGGGGAGTGAGTCATATCGTATTTCGGAATATATAGACTCATTCTTAGCACCATTGGCCGCTAAACACTCATCCTATCTCAGAGATACAGCAGACTTTTTGGAAAAAATTAGACAGATTCAAATCCCTTCCAACAGCTTTCTTGTCACTTTGGATGTAGAAAGTATGTACACAAATATTGACAATAAGGGTGGATTGAAGGCGGTGTTTAACAGTTTTAAAGCAAATCCAAACCCGAGTAGACCAGATTTAGACGTTTTGGAACTTTTGAAACTTTGTTTGGAAAACAATGATTTTGAATTCAATGGCAACTGGTTTTTACAAATTTCAGGAACAGCAATGGGAAAGAAATTCGCACCGAGCTATGCAAATATTTTTATGGCGGAGTGGGAAAAAGAAGCATTCAAAAGTTGTGAACTTCTTCCCTTATTATATTTAAGGTTTTTGGATGATATTTTTCTAATTTGGACTTATTCCAGGGAAGACTTTGATCAATTTATCCAAACTTTAAATAATTTCCATCCATCCGTAAAGCTTAAAGCTACAGTTAGCGACACCTCTGTAGATTTTCTAGATACAACCGTATTTAAAGGACCTATGTTTGGAAATACCGGAATTTTAGATACAAAGGTATTCTTTAAGTCTACGGATACACATCAGTTACTACATAAATCTTCTTTTCACCCTAAGCACACTTTTAGGGGGATCCTAAAATCACAAATTATTAGATTTGACAGAATTAGCTCCAGAAATGAAGATTTTCAGAGGGCTACAAACACACTGTTTAGAGCTTTAAGAACACGAGGGTATTCGAAGCGATTTCTTCGACAAATTAAAAACAATACCTTAGAAAATTTGGATACAAAACAACACGTAGTAGCAAAAGCTAAACCTTGCAATAGCAGTCGCTGCGGCACTTGCCCCTTTTTTAAGGAAGCACAAAATTTCAAAAGTCAGCAGACTAATCAAACATTTTATATTAAGCACAATCTTTCATGCAATTCTAAAAACGTGATATACCTAATCACCTGTCAAAAATGTGGCATACAATATGTAGGACAAACAAGTCTTACATTAAGAGACAGATTCACTCGACACAGATTTGATATCAGGCATAAGGCAAATAAATCGGTCTCTAACCATTTTAATAACTCAGACCATTCGATGGACGATTGTTCGATCACGCCAATTGAATTGGTAGAGGATCAAGAAAAACTAACGAAAAGAGAACATTATTGGATACAAAAATTAAAATCATTAATGCCCGGTGGCCTGAATTTACACGAAGAATCTGAAAAACTAATCCCGTTTGTAATCTCGTTTAACACTAAAGCGACACAAGTTGCCAAACTAATTAAAGAGGGGTATAGTGAAATTCAGCAAATATTCCCCGCCGTATTTGCCCATAAATTGGTTACCGCTTATTGCAGAAATAAGAACTTAGGTGACTTCATTGTCAGAAGTAAGTTAAAGAGCGGAAGTAATTCTCCCTAGGCCAGAGCTAATTAGGGTCCCCAAACCCTAATCTTAACTCTAAAACCTAACCCTTCCAACCACTGCAAGTTCTTGACACACTTCCACACAGGACACCCACCAAACAACAAAGATCGGATTCCAGGCCAAAGGCAAAGCCAGTTAACTCCGAAAAGCAACAACTTCGAGAACCGAGCTCAAGTCCTACGAAACGAGCAGTAGAAAGCCTTTTTTCTAAAACAACACCAAACACGTCGAAGGGCGCCACATCGCCAACATCACGTCTTGTCAAACCATTGATGGACGCTCTGTGTGCTCTGATAACATCAAGGACTCCTTCTCCAATGCGGAATAGGTCACCAGACAGACGATCACGGTCCCCAAGCCGCTCACCATCTCCAAGCAGCTCACGATCCTTGTCGCCGTTATACCCGATGCAGACTTATGCCACCGTGGTCATATCCCCACCGAAAAAAAACACGGTTTACTCGACACCAAGGAGACAAAGCGGAATGGAAGCTACCAAGATTAACACAATCTACTGTAATAATTGGAGATTCGAACGTATCACGAATCACAAATCCAACAGGTAATAAGAATCTTCAAATTGAATCGTACCCAGGAGCAAGAATAAGTCATTTTCAAAGTATTTTTAGGAATTACGAACATCAAGAGAAACCAAAGGAAATCATCATTAACGTAGGTATTAACGACAAGGATAACAACAACAACACCGTAGTGGCGCAAAAGATGAAGGATTTAGTGAAGATCACTCGAGCAACATTCCCAGACTCGGAAATTTTCTTAACTCAAATCCCGGTGTCCGACACCATGTCTGTAATGAAACCCAATGAAGCATTTAATGTCAGGAAACTAAACGAAAATTTGATTCAACTCACGGGGGAAGGAGTGAGAGTCCTAGATAGCGATATCAGGGGAGGTTGGTTTTTTCACACAGACGGGATTCATTGGAGCCCCAGAACAGCCAACAGCATCGCAAATAGGTGGGTACAACAGATCAATCTGTACAAACCGGTTTTTCGGCCAATCCAGAAGGGCACAGCCAGGCCAATAAAACACAATTAGGTAACACTATAGTCAACCTAAGCTCTAGGAGACTTTCCGCTTCTGAAAGATCACTATTAGAAAAGGGTTTAAAATTTATTCCAACACCAGAATATATTGCCCACTCCGCAATTACGCAACCGGTAAAAGAATTTACAAGAAAATTAATGATCACTAAATTCTTTCATTCCAAAAACACGATGTCTAAGACCCCTTTTACAGATAAGAGCACTTGGTGCCCGCCGCCTTCAACCCTTACACTATCAATTAGAGAGATAACTGACCGTATCTTTAAGACTGCTTCTAAAATAAAAATGGGAAGAGAAAAACCTAATCTTCCGGCTCATGAGTTTGCGGCTATCAAAACACTTCGCAATAACTCTGAAATTATTATCAAAAAGGCAGACAAAGGTTCAGCTACGGTTATCTTAGATAAAAAAGATTACATTTGGGAAATAGATCGACAACTGGCTAACTCAAAGCATTACAGGAAATTAGATCAACCTATTTATCTTAATACAAGTAAACAAATAACTAAAATCATACATCGTTTGGCTAGCAATAAGAACATTATTAAAAAACAAGTTCAATACTTGACACCAGCTGAAAACCCGAGGCCAAGACATATTTATACTTTACCTAAAATTCACAAAAGCCCCGAATCTTGGTCTATTCCATTTAAAATTCCACCAGGAAGACCAATAATATCGGATGTGGGGAGTGAGTCATATCGTATTTCGGAATATATAGACTCATTCTTAGCACCATTGGCCGCTAAACACTCATCCTATCTCAGAGATACAGCAGACTTTTTGGAAAAAATTAGACAGATTCAAATCCCTTCCAACAGCTTTCTTGTCACTTTGGATGTAGAAAGTATGTACACAAATATTGACAATAAGGGTGGATTGAAGGCGGTGTTTAACAGTTTTAAAGCAAATCCAAACCCGAGTAGACCAGATTTAGAAGTTTTGGAACTTTTGAAACTTTGTTTGGAAAACAATGATTTTGAATTCAATGGCAACTGGTTTTTACAAATTTCAGGAACAGCAATGGGAAAGAAATTCGCACCGAGCTATGCAAATATTTTTATGGCGGAGTGGGAAAAAGAAGCATTCAAAAGTTGTGAACTTCTTCCCTTATTATATTTAAGGTTTTTGGATGATATTTTTCTAATTTGGACTTATTCCAGGGAAGACTTTGATCAATTTATCCAAACTTTAAATAATTTCCATCCATCCGTAAAGCTTAAAGCTACAGTTAGCGACACCTCTGTAGATTTTCTAGATACAACCGTATTTAAAGGACCTATGTTTGGAAATACCGGAATTTTAGATACAAAGGTATTCTTTAAGTCTACGGATACACATCAGTTACTACATAAATCTTCTTTTCACCCTAAGCACACTTTTAGGGGGATCCTAAAATCACAAATTATTAGATTTGACAGAATTAGCTCCAGAAATGAAGATTTTCAGAGGGCTACAAACACACTGTTTAGAGCTTTAAGAACACGAGGGTATTCGAAGCGATTTCTTCGACAAATTAAAAACAATACCTTAGAAAATTTGGATACAAAACAACACGTAGTAGCAAAAGCTAAACCTTGCAATAGCAGTCGCTGCGGCACTTGCCCCTTTTTTAAGGAAGCACAAAATTTCAAAAGTCAGCAGACTAATCAAACATTTTATATTAAGCACAATCTTTCATGCAATTCTAAAAACGTGATATACCTAATCACCTGTCAAAAATGTGGCATACAATATGTAGGACAAACAAGTCTTACATTAAGAGACAGATTCACTCGACACAGATTTGATATCAGGCATAAGGCAAATAAATAGGTCTCTAACCATTTTAATAACTCAGACCATTCGATGGACGATTGTTCGATCACGCCAATTGAATTGGTAGAGGATCAAGAAAAACTAACGAAAAGAGAACATTATTGGATACAAAAATTAAAATCATTAATGCCCGGTGGCCTGAATTTACACGAAGAATCTGAAAAACTAATCCCGTTTGTAATCTCGTTTAACACTAAAGCGACACAAGTTGCCAAACTAATTAAAGAGGGGTATAGTGAAATTCAGCAAATATTCCCCGCCGTATTTGCCCATAAATTGGTTACCGCTTATTGCAGAAATAAGAACTTAGGTGACTTCATTGTCAGAAGTAAGTTAAAGAGCGGAAGTAATTCTCCCTAGGCCAGAGCTAATTAGGGTCCCCAAACCCTAATCTTAACTCTAAAACCTAACCCTAACCTAACCCTAAACTAACCCTAACCCTAACCCTAACCCTAACACTAACCTAACCCTAACCCTAACCCTAACCCTAACCCAATATTACTCTCTTATATATAAAAAACCTAACCTAGCCAGTGCCAAGGTTTCTAACAGACGGATAGTGTATCTATATATAGTTTCGAGATTGTCTGCACGTCCTAGCATGTATACAAGCGCTTATGAAACATCATTTTGTGGTGATGTCTTTGTGGGCGTGACAGTATGTGTGCTGGTTTGCCGTGCAGGCAGGCGATAGTTGTCTTATCTCGACTATAGTAAAGGGTCCTTTATGTTCAAATCTCGTCACCGATAAAATTATTAAAAAGTTCTTCCCTAATATTTAC
The DNA here is from genome assembly GCA_029931535.1 of Margaritifera margaritifera. Classification (NCBI taxonomy): domain Eukaryota; kingdom Metazoa; phylum Mollusca; class Bivalvia; order Unionida; family Margaritiferidae; genus Margaritifera; species Margaritifera margaritifera. The sequence goes on along the minus strand of JAQPZY010000609.1, from coordinate 178,424 downwards.
ATAAGATCATTGTCTGTAGAGTAATTCTCCTTAGGCCAGTGCATGGAGTAATGAAATATTACTCTCTTATATATAAAAAACCTAACCTAGCCAGTGCCAAGGTTTCTAACAGACGGATAGTGTATCTATATATAGTTTCGAGTTTGTCTGCACGTCCTAGCATGTATACAAGCGCTTATGAAACATCATTTTTTGGTGATGTCTTTGTGGGCGTTACAGTATGTGTGCTGATTTGCCGTGCAGGCAGGCGATAGTTGTCTTATCTCGACTATAGTAAAGGGTCCTTTATGTTCGAATCTCGTCACCGATAAAATTATTAAAAATTTCTTCCCTAACATTTACATAAGATCGTTGTCTGTAGAGTAATTCTCCTTAGGCCAGTGCATGGAGTAATGAAATATTACTCTCTTATATATAAAAAACCTAACCTAGCCAGTGCCAAGGTTTCTAACAGACGGATAGTGTATCTATATATAGTTTCGAGTTTGTCTGCACGTCCTAGCATGTATACAAGCGCTTATGAAACATCATTTTTTGGTGATGTCTTTGTGGGCGTGACAGTATGTGTGCTGATTTGCCGTGCAGGCAGGCAATAGTTGTCTTATCTCGAATATAGTAAAGGGTCCTTTATGTTCGAATCTCGTCACCGATAAAATTATTAAAAATTTCTTCCCTAATATTTACATAAGATCATTGTCTGTAGAGTAATTCTCCTTAGGCCAGTGCATGGAGTAATGAAATATTACTCTCTTATATATAAAAAACCTAACCTAGCCAGTGCCAAGGTTTCTAACAGACGGATAGTGTATCTATATATAGTTTCGAGTTTGTCTGCACGTCCTAGCATGTATACAAGCGCTTATGAAACATCATTTTTTGGTGATGTCTTTGTGGGCGTGACTGTATGTGTGCTGGTTTGCCGTGCAGGCAGGCGATAGTTGTCTTATCTCGACTATAGTAAAGGGTCCATTATGTTCGAATCTCGTCACCGATAAAATTATTAAAAATTTCTTCCCTAATATTTACATAAGATCATTGTCTGTAGAGTAATTCTCCTTAGGCCAGTGCATGGAGTAATGAAATATTACTCTCTTATACATAAAAAACCTAACCTTGCCAGTGCCAAGGTTTCTAACAGACGGATAGTGTATCTATATATAGTTTCGAGATTGTCTGCACGTCCTAGCATGTATACAAGCGCTTATGAAACATCATTTTTTGGTGATGTCTTTGTGGGCGTGACAGTATTTGTGCTGGTTTGCCGTGCGGGCATGCGACAGTTGTCTTATCTCGACTATAGTAAAGGGTCCTTTATGTTCGAATCTCGTCACCGATAAAATTATTAAAAATTTCTTCCCTAATATTTACATAAGATCATTGTCTGTAGAGTAATTCTCCTTAGGCCAGTGCATGGAGTAATGAAATATTACTCTCTTATATATAAAAAACCTAACCTAGCCAGTGCCAAGGTTTCTAACAGACGGATAGTGTATCTATATATAGTTTCGAGATTGTCTGCACGTCCTAGCATGTATACAAGCGCTTATGAAACATCATTTTTTGGTGATGTCTTTGTGGGCGTGACTGTATGTGTGCTGGTTTGCCGTGCAGGCCGGCGATAGTTGTCTTATCTCGATTATAGTAAAGGGTCTTTTATGTTCGAATCTCGTCACCGATAAAATTATTAAAAATTTCTTCCCTAATATTTACATAAGATCATTGTCTGTAGAGTAATTCTCCTTAGGCCAGTGCATGGAGTAATGAAATATTACTCTCTTATATATAAAAAACCTAACCTAGCCAGTGCCAAGGTTTCTAACAGACGGATAGTGTATCTATATATAGTTTCGAGTTTGTCTGCACGTCCTAGCATGTATACAAGCGCTTATGAAACATCATTTTTTGGTGATGTCTTTGTGGGCGTGACAGTATGTGTGCTGGTTTCCCGTGCAGGCAGGCGATAGTTGTCTTATCTCGACTATAGTAAAGGGTCCTTTATGTTCGAATCTCGTCACCGATAAAATTATTAAAAATTTCTTCCCTAATATTTACATAAGATCATTGTCTGTAGAGTAATTCTCCTTAGGCCAGTGCATGGAGTAATGAAATATTACTCTCTTATATACAAAAAAACCTAACCTAGCCAGTGCCAAGGTTTCTAACAGACGGATAGTGTATCTATATATAGTTTCGAGTTTGTCTGCACGTCCTAGCATGTATACAAGCGCTTATGAAACATCATTTTTTGGTGATGTCTTTGTGGGCGTGACAGTATGTGTGCTGGTTTGCCGTGCAGGCAGGCGATAGTTGTCTTATCTCGACTATAGTAAAGGGTCCTTTATGTTCGAATCTCGTCACCGATAAAATTATTAAAAATTTCTTCCCTAATATTTACATAAGATCATTGTCTGTAGAGTAATTCTCCTTAGGCCAGTGCATGGAGTATTGAAATATTACCCTCTTATATACAGAAAACCTAACCTAGCCAGTGCCAAGGTTTCTAACAGACGGATAGTGTATCTATATATAGTTTCGAGATTGTCTGCACGTCCTAGCATGTATACAAGCGCTTATAAAACATCATTTTTTGGTGATGTCTTTGTGGGCGTGACTGTATGTGTGCTGGTTTGCCGTGCAGGCAGGCGATAGTTGTCTTATCTCGTCTATAGTAAAGGGTCCTTTATGTTCGAATCTCGTCACCGATAAAATTATTAAAAATTTCTTCCCTAATATTTACATAAGATCATTGTCTGTAGAGTAATTCTCCTTAGGCCAGTGCATGGAGTAATGAAATATTACTCTCTTATATATAAAAAACCTAACCTAGCCAGTGCCAAGGTTTCTAACAGACGGATAGTGAATCTATATATAGTTTCGAGTTTGTCTGCACGTCCTAGCATGTATACAAGCGCTTATGAAACATCATTTTTTGGTGATGTCTTTGTGGGCGTGACAGTATGTGTGCTGGTTTGCCGTGCAGGCAGGCGATAGTTGTCTTATCTCGACTATAGTAAAGGGTCCTTTATGTTCGAATCTCGTCACCGATAAAATTATTAAAAATTACTTCCCTAATATTTACATAAGATCATTGTCTGTAGAGTAATTCTCCTTAGGCCAGTGCATGGAGTAATGAAATATTACCCTCTTATATACAAAAAACCTAACCTAGCCAGTGCCAAGGTTTCTAACAGACGGATAGTGTATCTATATATAGTTTCGAGTTTGTCTGCACGTCCTAGCATGTATACAAGCGCTTATGAAACATCATTTTTTGGTGATGTCTTTGTGGGCGTGACTGTATGTGTGCTGGTTTGTCGTGCATGCAGGCGATAGTTGTCTTATCTCGACTATAGTAAAGGGTCCTTTATGTTCGAATCTCGTCACCGATAAAATTATTAAAAATTTCCTCCCTAATATTTACATAAGATCATTGTCTGTAGAGTAATTCTCCTTAGGCCAGTGCATGGAGTAATGAAATATTACTCTCTTATACATAAAAAACCTAACCTTGCCAGTGCCAAGGTTTCTAACAGACGGATAGTGTATCTATATATAGTTTCGAGATTGTCTGCACGTCCTAGCATGTATACAAGCGCTTATGAAACATCATTTTTTGGTGATGTCTTTGTGGGCGTGACAGTATTTGTGCTGGTTTGCCGTGCGGGCATGCGATAGTTGTCTTATCTCGACTATAGTAAAGGGTCCTTTATGTTCGAATCTCGTCACCGATAAAATTATTAAAAATTTCTTCCCTAATATTTACATAAGATCATTGTCTGTAGAGTAATTCTCCTTAGGCCAGTGCATGGAGTAATGAAATATTACTCTCTTATATATAAAAAACCTAACCTAGCCAGTGCCAAGGTTTCTAACAGACGGATAGTGTATCTATATATAGTTTCGAGATTGTCTGCACGTCCTAGCATGTATACAAGCGCTTATGAAACATCATTTTTTGGTGATGTCTTTGTGGGCGTGACTGTATGTGTGCTGGTTTGCCGTGCAGGCCGGCGATAGTTGTCTTATCTCGATTATAGTAAAGGGTCCTTTATGTTCGAATCTCGTCACCGATAAAATTATTAAAAATTTCTTCCCTAATATTTACATAAGATCATTGTCTGTAGAGTAATTCTCCTTAGGCCAGTGCATGGAGTAATGAAATATTACTCTCTTATATATAAAAAACCTAACCTAGCCAGTGCCAAGGTTTCTAACAGACGGATAGTGTATCTATATATAGTTTCGAGTTTGTCTGCACGTCCTAGCATGTATACAAGCGCTTATGAAACATCATTTTTTGGTGATGTCTTTGTGGGCGTGACAGTATGTGTGCTGGTTTCCCGTGCAGGCAGGCGATAGTTGTCTTATCTCGACTATAGTAAAGGGTCCTTTATGTTGAATCTCGTCACCGATAAAATTATTAAAAATTTCTTCCCTAATATTTACATAAGATCATTGTCTGTAGAGTAATTCTCCTCAGGCCAGTGCATGGAGTAATGAAATATTACTCTCTTATATACAAAAAAAACTAACCTAGCCAGTGCCAAGGTTTCTAACAGACGGATAGTGTATCTATATATAGTTTCGAGATTGTTTGCACGTCCTAGCATGTATACAAGCGCTTATGAAACATCATTTTTTGGTGATGTCTTTGTGGGCGTGACAGTATTTGTGCTGGTTTGCCGTGGAAGCAGGCGATAGTTGTCTTATCTCGACTATAGTAAAGGGTCCTTTATGTTCGAATCTCGTCACCGATAAAATTATTAAAAATTTCTTCCATAACATTTACATAAGATCGTTGTCTGTAGAGTAATTCTCCTTAGGCCAGTGCATGGAGTAATGAAATATTACTCTCTTATATATAAAAAACCTAACCTAGCCAGTGCCAAGGTTTCTAACAGACGGATAGTGTATCTATATATAGTTTCGAGTTTGTCTGCACGTCCTAGCATGTATACAAGCGCTTATGAAACATCATTTTTTGGTGATGTCTTTGTGGGCGTGACAGTATGTGTGCTGATTTGCCGTGCAGGCAGGCAATAGTTGTCTTATCTCGAATATAGTAAAGGGTCCTTTATGTTCGAATCTCGTCACCGATAAAATTATTAAAAATTTCTTCCCTAATATTTACATAAGATCATTGTCTGTAGAGTAATTCTCCTTAGGCCAGTGCATGGAGTAATGAAATATTACTCTCTTATATATAAAAAACCTAACCTAGCCAGTGCCAAGGTTTCTAACAGACGGATAGTGTATCTATATATAGTTTCGAGTTTGTCTGCACGTCCTAGCATGTATACAAGCGCTTATGAAACATCATTTTTTGGTGATGTCTTTGTGGGCGTGACTGTATGTGTGCTGGTTTGCCGTGCAGGCAGGCGATAGTTGTCTTATCTCGACTATAGTAAAGGGTCCATTATGTTCGAATCTCGTCACCGATAAAATTATTAAAAATTTCTTCCCTAATATTTACATAAGATCATTGTCTGTAGAGTAATTCTCCTTAGGCCAGTGCATGGAGTAATGAAATATTACTCTCTTATACATAAAAAACCTAACCTTGCCAGTGCCAAGGTTTCTAACAGACGGATAGTGTATCTATATATAGTTTCGAGATTGTCTGCACGTCCTAGCATGTATACAAGCGCTTATGAAACATCATTTTTTGGTGATGTCTTTGTGGGCGTGACAGTATTTGTGCTGGTTTGCCGTGCGGGCATGCGACAGTTGTCTTATCTCGACTATAGTAAAGGGTCCTTTATGTTCGAATCTCGTCACCGATAAAATTATTAAAAATTTCTTCCCTAATATTTACATAAGATCATTGTCTGTAGAGTAATTCTCCTTAGGCCAGTGCATGGAGTAATGAAATATTACTCTCTTATATATAAAAAACCTAACCTAGCCAGTGCCAAGGTTTCTAACAGACGGATAGTGTATCTATATATAGTTTCGAGATTGTCTGCACGTCCTAGCATGTATACAAGCGCTTATGAAACATCATTTTTTGGTGATGTCTTTGTGGGCGTGACTGTATGTGTGCTGGTTTGCCGTGCAGGCCGGCGATAGTTGTCTTATCTCGATTATAGTAAAGGGTCCTTTATGTTCGAATCTCGTCACCGATAAAATTATTAAAAATTTCTTCCCTAATATTTACATAAGATCATTGTCTGTAGAGTAATTCTCCTTAGGCCAGTGCATGGAGTAATGAAAAATTACTCTCTTATATATAAAAAACCTAACCTAGCCAGTGCCAAGGTTTCTAACAGACGGATAGTGTATCTATATATAGTTTCGAGTTTGTCTGCACGTCCTAGCATGTATACAAGCGCTTATGAAACATCATTTTTTGGTGATGTCTTTGTGGGCGTGACAGTATGTGTGCTGGTTTCCCGTGCAGGCAGGCGATAGTTGTCTTATCTCGACTATAGTAAAGGGTCCTTTATGTTCGAATCTCGTCACCGATAAAATTATTAAAAATTTCTTCCCTAATATTTACATAAGATCATTGTCTGTAGAGTAATTCTCCTTAGGCCAGTGCATGGAGTAATGAAATATTACTCTCTTATATACAAAAAAACCTAACCTAGCCAGTGCCAAGGTTTCTAACAGACGGATAGTGTATCTATATATAGTTTCGAGTTTGTCTGCACGTCCTAGCATGTATACAAGCGCTTATGAAACATCATTTTGTGGTGATGTCTTTGTGGGCGTGACAGTATGTGTGCTGGTTTGCCGTGCAGGCAGGCGATAGTTGTCTTATCTCGACTATAGTAAAGGGTCCTTTATGTTCGAATCTCGTCACCGATAAAATTATTAAAAATTTCTTCCCTAATATTTACATAAGATCATTGTCTGTAGAGTAATTCTCCTTAGGCCAGTGCATGGAGTAATGAAATATTACCCTCTTATATACAGAAAACCTAACCTAGCCAGTGCCAAGGTTTCTAACAGACGGATAGTGTATCTATATATAGTTTCGAGATTGTCTGCACGTCCTAGCATGTATACAAGCGCTTATAAAACATCATTTTTTGGTGATGTCTTTGTGGGCGTGACTGTATGTGTGCTGGTTTGCCGTGCAGGCAGGCGATAGTTGTCTTATCTCGTCTATAGTAAAGGGTCCTTTATGTTCGAATCTCGTCACCGATAAAATTATTAAAAATTTCTTCCCTAATATTTACATAAGATCATTGTCTGTAGAGTAATTCTCCTTAGGCCAGTGCATGGAGTAATGAAATATTACTCTCTTATATAAAAAAAACCTAACCTAGCCAGTGCCAAGGTTTCTAACAGACGGATAGTGAATCTATATATAGTTTCGAGTTTGTCTGCACGTCCTAGCATGTATACAAGCGCTTATGAAACATCATTTTTTGGTGATGTCTTTGTGGGCGTGACAGTATGTGTGCTGGTTTGCCGTGCAGGCAGGCGATAGTTGTCTTATCTCGACTATAGTAAAGGGTCCTTTATGTTCGAATCTCGTCACCGATAAAATTATTAAAAATTTCTTCCCTAATATTTACATAAGATCATTGTCTGTAGAGTAATTCTCCTTAGGCCAGTGCATGGAGTAATGAAATATTACCCTCTTATATACAAAAAACCTAACCTAGCCAGTGCCAAGGTTTCTAACAGACGGATAGTGTATCTATATATAGTTTCGAGATTGTCTGCACGTCCTAGCATGTATACAAGCGCTTATGAAACATCATTTTTTGGTGATGTCTTTGTGGGCGTGACAGTATGTGTGCTGGTTTGCCGTGCAGGCAGGCGATAGTTGTCTTATCTCGACTATAGTAAAGGGTCCTTTATGTTCAAATCTCGTCACCGATAAAATTATTAAAAAGTTCTTCCCTAATATTTACATAAGATCATTGTCTGTAGAGTAATTCTCCTTAGGCCAGTGCATGGAGTAATGAAATATTACTCTCTTATATATAAAAAACCTAACCTAGCCAGTGCCAAGGTTTCTAACAGACGGATAGTGTATCTATATATAGTTTCGAGTTTGTCTGCACGTCCTAGCATGTATACAAGCGCTTATGAAACATCATTTTTTGGTGATGTCTTTGTGGGCGTTACAGTATGTGTGCTGATTTGCCGTGCAGGCAGGCGATAGTTGTCTTATCTCGACTATAGTAAAGGGTCCTTTATGTTCGAATCTCGTCACCGATAAAATTATTAAAAATTTCTTCCCTAATATTTACATAAGATCATTGTCTGTAGAGTAATTCTCCTTAGGCCAGTGCATGGAGTAATGAAATATTACTCTCTTATATATAAAAAACCTAACCTAGCCAGTGCCAAGGTTTCTAACAGACGGATAGTGTATCTATATATAGTTTCGAGATTGTCTGCACGTCCTAGCATGTATACAAGCGCTTATGAAACATCATTTTTTGGTGATGTCTTTGTGGGCGTGACAGTATGTGTGCTGGTTTGCCCTGCAGGCAGGCGATAGTTGTCTTATCTCGACTATAGTAAAGGGTCCTTTATGTTCGAATCTCGTCACCGATAAAATTATTAAAAATTTCTTCCCTAATATTTACATAAGATCATTGTCTGTAGAGTAATTCTCCTTAGGCCAGTGCATGGAGTAATGAAATATTACTCTCTTATACATAAAAAACCTAACCTTGCCAGTGCCAAGGTTTCTAACAGACGGATAGTGTATCTATATATAGTTTCGAGATTGTCTGCACGTCCTAGCATGTATACAAGCGCTTATGAAACATCATTTTTTGGTGATGTCTTTGTGGGCGTGACAGTATTTGTGCTGGTTTGCCGTGCGGGCATGCGATAGTTGTCTTATCTCGACTATAGTAAAGGGTCCTTTATGTTCGAATCTCGTCACCGATAAAATTATTAAAAATTTCTTCCCTAATATTTACATAAGATCATTGTCTGTAGAGTAATTCTCCTTAGGCCAGTGCATGGAGTAATGAAATATTACTCTCTTATATATAAAAAACCTAACCTAGCCAGTGCCAAGGTTTCTAACAGACGGATAGTGTATCTATATATAGTTTCGAGATTGTCTGCACGTCCTAGCATGTATACAAGCGCTTATGAAACATCATTTTTTGGTGATGTCTTTGTGGGCGTGACTGTATGTGTGCTGGTTTGCCGTGCAGGCCGGCGATAGTTGTCTTATCTCGATTATAGTAAAGGGTCCTTTATGTTCGAATCTCGTCACCGATAAAATTATTAAAAATTTCTTCCCTAATATTTACATAAGATCATTGTCTGTAGAGTAATTCTCCTTAGGCCAGTGCATGGAGTAATGAAATATTACTCTCTTATATATAAAAAACCTAACCTAGCCAGTGCCAAGGTTTCTAACAGACGGATAGTGTATCTATATATAGTTTCGAGTTTGTCTGCACGTCCTAGCATGTATACAAGCGCTTATGAAACATCACTTTTTGGTGATGTCTTTGTGGGCGTGACAGTATGTGTGCTGGTTTGCCGTGCAGGCAGGCGATAGTTGTCTTATCTCGACTATAGTAAAGGGTCCTTTATGTTCGAATCTCGTCACCGATAAAATTATTAAAAATTTCTTCCCTAATATTTACATAAGATCATTGTCTGTAGAGTAATTCTCCTTAGGCCAGTGCATGGAGTAATGAAATATTACTCTCTTATATACAAAAAAACCTAACCTAGCCAGTGCCAAGGTTTCTAACAGACGGATAGTGTATCTATATATAGTTTCGAGATTGTCTGCACGTCCTAGCATGTATACAAGCGCTTATGAAACATCATTTTTTGGTGATGTCTTTGTGGGCGTGACAGTATGTGTGCTGGTTTGCCCTGCAGGCAGGCGATAGTTGTCTTATCTCGACTATAGTAAAGGGTCCTTTATGTTCGAATCTCGTCACCGATAAAATTATTAAAAATTTCTTCCCTAATATTTACATAAGATCATTGTCTGTAGAGTAATTCTCCTTAGGCCAGTGCATGGAGTAATGAAATATTACTCTCTTATACATAAAAAACCTAACCTTGCCAGTGCCAAGGTTTCTAACAGACGGATAGTGTATCTATATATAGTTTCGAGATTGTCTGCACGTCCTAGCATGTATACAAGCGCTTATGAAACATCATTTTTTGGTGATGTCTTTGTGGGCGTGACAGTATTTGTGCTGGTTTGCCGTGCGGGCATGCGATAGTTGTCTTATCTCGACTATAGTAAAGGGTCCTTTATGTTCGAATCTCGTCACCGATAAAATTATTAAAAATTTCTTCCCTAATATTTACATAAGATCATTGTCTGTAGAGTAATTCTCCTTAGGCCAGTGCATGGAGTAATGAAATATTACTCTCTTATATATAAAAAACCTAACCTAGCCATTGCCAAGGTTTCTAACAGACGGATAGTGTATCTATATATAGTTTCGAGATTGTCTGCACGTCCTAGCATGTATACAAGCGCTTATGAAACATCATTTTTTGGTGATGTCTTTGTGGGCGTGACTGTATGTGTGCTGGTTTGCCGTGCAGGCCGGCGATAGTTGTCTTATCTCGATTATAGTAAAGGGTCCTTTATGTTCGAATCTCGTCACCGATAAAATTATTAAAAATTTCTTCCCTAATATTTACATAAGATCATTGTCTGTAGAGTAATTCTCCTTAGGCCAGTGCATGGAGTAATGAAATATTACTCTCTTATATATAAAAAACCTAACCTAGCCAGTGCCAAGGTTTCTAACAGACGGATAGTGTATCTATATATAGTTTCGAGTTTGTCTGCACGTCCTAGCATGTCTACAAGCGCTTATGAAACATCATTTTTTGGTGATGTCTTTGTGGGCGTGACAGTATGTGTGCTGGTTTGCCGTGCAGGCAGGCAATAGTTGTCTTATCTCGACTATAGTAAAGGGTCCTTTATGTTCGAATCTCGTCACCGATAAAATTATTAAAAATTTCTTCCCTAATATTTACATAAGATCATTGTCTGTAGAGTAATTCTCCTTAGGCCAGTGCATGGAGTAATGAAATATTACTCTCTTATATACAAAAAAACCTAACCTAGCCAGTGCCAAGGTTTCTAACAGACGGATAGTGTATCTATATATAGTTTCGAGATTGTCTGCACGTCCTAGCATGTATACAAGCGCTTATGAAACATCATTTTTTGGTGATGTCTTTGTGGGCGTGACAGTATGTGTGCTGGTTTGCCCTGCAGGCAGGCGATAGTTGTCTTATCTCGACTATAGTAAAGGGTCCTTTATGTTCGAATCTCGTCACCGATAAAATTATTAAAAATTTCTTCCCTAATATTTACATAAGATCATTGTCTGTAGAGTAATTCTCCTTAGGCCAGTGCATGGAGTAATGAAATATTACTCTCTTATACATAAAAAACCTAACCTTGCCAGTGCCAAGGTTTCTAACAGACGGATAGTGTATCTATATATAGTTTCGAGATTGTCTGCACGTCCTAGCATGTATACAAGCGCTTATGAAACATCATTTTTTGGTGATGTCTTTGTGGGCGTGACAGTATGTGTGCTGGTTTGCCGTGCAGGCAGGCGATAGTTGTCTTATCTCGACTATAGTAAAGGGTCCTTTATGTTCGAATCTCGTCACCGATAAAATTATTAAAAATTTCTTCCCTAATATTTACATAAGATCGTTGTCTGTAGAGTAATTCTCCTTAGGCCAGTGCATGGAGTAATGAAATATTACTCTCTTATATATAAAAAACCTAACCTAGCCAGTGCCAAGGTTTCTAACAGACGGATAGTGTATCTATATATAGTTTCGAGTTTGTCTGCACGTCCTAGCATGTATACAAGCGCTTATGAAACATCATTTTTTGGTGATGTCTTTGTGGGAATGACTGTATGTGTGCTGGTTTGCCGTGCAGGCAGGCGATAGTTGTCTTATCTCGACTATAGTAAAGGGTCCTTTATGTTCGAATCTCGTCACCGATAAAATTATTAAAAATTTCTTCCCTAATATTTACATAAGATCATTGTCTGTAGAGTAATTGTCCTTAGGCCAGTGCATGGAGTAATGAAATATTACTCTCTTATATATAAAAAACCTAACCTAGCCAGTGCCAAGGTTTCTAACAGACGGATAGTGTATCTATATATAGTTTCGAGATTGTCTGCACGTCCTAGCATGTATACAAGCGCTTATGAAACATCATTTTTTGGTGATGTCTTTGTGGGCGTGACAGTATTTGTGCTGGTTTGCCGTGCGGGCATGCGATAGTTGTCTTATCTCGACTATAGTAAAGGGTCCTTTATGTTCGAATCTCGTCACCGATAAAATTATTAAAAATTTCTTCCCTAATATTTACATAAGATCATTGTCTGTAGAGTAATTGTCCTTAGGCCAGTGCATGGAGTAATGAAATATTACTCTCTTATATATAAAAAACCTAACCTAGCCAGTGCCAAGGTTTCTAACAGACGGATAGTGTATCTATATATAGTTTCGAGATTGTCTGCACGTCCTAGCATGTATACAAGCGCTTATGAAACATCATTTTTTGGTGATGTCTTTGTGGGCGTGACTGTATGTGTGCTAGCTTGCCGTGCAGGCCGGCGATAGTTGTCATATCTCGACTATTGTAAAGGGTCCTTTATGTTCGAATCTCGTCACCGATAAAATTATTAAAAATTTCTTCCCTAATATTTACATAAGATCATTGTCTGTAGAGTAATTCTCCTTAGGCCAGTGCATGGAGTAATGAAATATTACTCTCTTATATATAAAAAACCTAACCTAGCCAGTGCCAAGGTTTCTAACAGACGGATAGTGTATCTATATATAGTTAAGAGTTTGTCTGCACGTCCTAGCATGTATACAAGCGCTTATGAAACATCATTTTGTGGTGATGTCTTTGTGGGCGTGACAGTATGTGTGCTGGTTTGCCGTGCAGGCAGGCGATAGTTGTCTTATCTCGACTATAGTAAAGGGTCCTTTATGTTCGAATCTCGTCACCGATAAAATTATTAAAAATTTCTTCCCTAATATTTACATAAGATCATTGTCTGTAAAGTAATTCTCCTTAGGCCAGTGCATGGAGTAATGAAATATTACTCTCTTATATACAAAAAAACCTAACCTAGCCAGTGCCAAGGTTTCTAACAGACGGATAGTGTATCTATATATAGTTTCGAGATTGTCTGCACGTCCTAGCATGTATACAAGCGCTTATGAAACATCATTTTTTGGTGATGTCTTTGTGGGCGTGACAGTATGTGTGCTGGTTTGCCGTGCAGGCAGGCGATAGTTGTCTTATCTCGACTATAGTAAAGGGTCCTTTATGTTCGAATCTCGTCACCGATAAAATTATTAAAAATTTCTTCCCTAATATTTACATAAGATCGTTGTCTGTAGAGTAATTCTCCTTAGGCCAGTGCATGGAGTAATGAAATATTACTCTCTTATATATAAAAAACCTAACCTAGCCAGTGCCAAGGTTTCTAACAGACGGATAGTGTATCTATATATAGTTTCGAGTTTGTCTGCACGTCCTAGCATGTATACAAGCGCTTATGAAACATCATTTTTTGGTGATGTCTTTGTGGGAATGACTGTATGTGTGCTGGTTTGCCGTGCAGGCAGGCGATAGTTGTCTTATCTCGACTATAGTAAAGGGTCCTTTATGTTCGAATCTCGTCACCGATAAAATTATTAAAAATTTCTTCCCTAATATTTACATAAGATCATTGTCTGTAGAGTAATTGTCCTTAGGCCAGTGCATGGAGTAATGAAATATTACTCTCTTATATATAAAAAACCTAACCTAGCCAGTGCCAAGGTTTCTAACAGACGGATAGTGTATCTATATATAGTTTCGAGATTGTCTGCACGTCCTAGCATGTATACAAGCGCTTATGAAACATCATTTTTTGGTGATGTCTTTGTGGGCGTGACAGTATTTGTGCTGGTTTGCCGTGCGGGCATGCGATAGTTGTCTTATCTCGACTATAGTAAAGGGTCCTTTATGTTCGAATCTCGTCACCGATAAAATTATTAAAAATTTCTTCCCTAATATTTACATAAGATCATTGTCTGTAGAGTAATTCTCCTTAGGCCAGTGCATGGAGTAATGAAATATTACCCTCTTATATACAAAAAACCTAACCTAGCCAGTGCCAAGGTTTCTAACAGACGGATAGTGTATCTATATATAGTTTCGAGATTGTCTGCACGTCCTAGCATGTATACAAGCGCTTATGAAACATCATTTTTTGGTGATGTCTTTGTGGGCGTGACAGTATGTGTGCTGGTTTGCCGTGCAGGCAGGCGATAGTTGTCTTATCTCGACTATAGTAAAGGGTCCTTTATGTTCAAATCTCGTCACCGATAAAATTATTAAAAAGTTCTTCCCTAATATTTACATAAGATCATTGTCTGTAGAGTAATTCTCCTTAGGCCAGTGCATGGAGTAATGAAATATTACTCTCTTATATATAAAAAACCTAACCTAGCCAGTGCCAAGGTTTCTAACAGACGGATAGTGTATCTATATATAGTTTCGAGTTTGTCTGCACGTCCTAGCATGTATACAAGCGCTTATGAAACATCATTTTTTGGTGATGTCTTTGTGGGCGTTACAGTATGTGTGCTGATTTGCCGTGCAGGCAGGCGATAGTTGTCTTATCTCGACTATAGTAAAGGGTCCTTTATGTTCGAATCTCGTCACCGATAAAATTATTAAAAATTTCTTCCCTAATATTTACATAAGATCATTGTCTGTAGAGTAATTCTCCTTAGGCCAGTGCATGGAGTAATGAAATATTACTCTCTTATATATAAAAAACCTAACCTAGCCAGTGCCAAGGTTTCTAACAGACGGATAGTGTATCTATATATAGTTTCGAGATTGTCTGCACGTCCTAGCATGTATACAAGCGCTTATGAAACATCATTTTTTGGTGATGTCTTTGTGGGCGTGACAGTATGTGTGCTGGTTTGCCCTGCAGGCAGGCGATAGTTGTCTTATCTCGACTATAGTAAAGGGTCCTTTATGTTCGAATCTCGTCACCGATAAAATTATTAAAAATTTCTTCCCTAATATTTACATAAGATCATTGTCTGTAGAGTAATTCTCCTTAGGCCAGTGCATGGAGTAATGAAATATTACTCTCTTATACATAAAAAACCTAACCTTGCCAGTGCCAAGGTTTCTAACAGACGGATAGTGTATCTATATATAGTTTCGAGATTGTCTGCACGTCCTAGCATGTATACAAGCGCTTATGAAACATCATTTTTTGGTGATGTCTTTGTGGGCGTGACAGTATTTGTGCTGGTTTGCCGTGCGGGCATGCGATAGTTGTCTTATCTCGACTATAGTAAAGGGTCCTTTATGTTCGAATCTCGTCACCGATAAAATTATTAAAAATTTCTTCCCTAATATTTACATAAGATCATTGTCTGTAGAGTAATTGTCCTTAGGCCAGTGCATGGAGTAATGAAATATTACTCTCTTATATATAAAAAACCTAACCTAGCCAGTGCCAAGGTTTCTAACAGACGGATAGTGTATCTATATATAGTTTCGAGATTGTCTGCACGTCCTAGCATGTATACAAGCGCTTATGAAACATCATTTTTTGGTGATGTCTTTGTGGGCGTGACAGTATTTGTGCTGGTTTGCCGTGCGGGCATGCGATAGTTGTCTTATCTCGACTATAGTAAAGGGTCCTTTATGTTCGAATCTCGTCACCGATAAAATTATTAAAAATTTCTTCCCTAATATTTACATAAGATCATTGTCTGTAGAGTAATTCTCCTTAGGCCAGTGCATGGAGTAATGAAATATTACCCTCTTATATACAAAAAACCTAACCTAGCCAGTGCCAAGGTTTCTAACAGACGGATAGTGTATCTATATATAGTTTCGAGATTGTCTGCACGTCCTAGCATGTATACAAGCGCTTATGAAACATCATTTTTTGGTGATGTCTTTGTGGGCGTGACAGTATGTGTGCTGGTTTGCCGTGCAGGCAGGCGATAGTTGTCTTATCTCGACTATAGTAAAGGGTCCTTTATGTTCAAATCTCGTCACCGATAAAATTATTAAAAAGTTCTTCCCTAATATTTACATAAGATCATTGTCTGTAGAGTAATTCTCCTTAGGCCAGTGCATGGAGTAATGAAATATTACTCTCTTATATATAAAAAACCTAACCTAGCCAGTGCCAAGGTTTCTAACAGACGGATAGTGTATCTATATATAGTTTCGAGTTTGTCTGCACGTCCTAGCATGTATACAAGCGCTTATGAAACATCATTTTTTGGTGATGTCTTTGTGGGCGTTACAGTATGTGTGCTGATTTGCCGTGCAGGCAGGCGATAGTTGTCTTATCTCGACTATAGTAAAGGGTCCTTTATGTTCGAATCTCGTCACCGATAAAATTATTAAAAATTTCTTCCCTAATATTTACATAAGATCATTGTCTGTAGAGTAATTCTCCTTAGGCCAGTGCATGGAGTAATGAAATATTACTCTCTTATATATAAAAAACCTAACCTAGCCAGTGCCAAGGTTTCTAACAGACGGATAGTGTATCTATATATAGTTTCGAGATTGTCTGCACGTCCTAGCATGTATACAAGCGCTTATGAAACATCATTTTTTGGTGATGTCTTTGTGGGCGTGACAGTATGTGTGCTGGTTTGCCCTGCAGGCAGGCGATAGTTGTCTTATCTCGACTATAGTAAAGGGTCCTTTATGTTCGAATCTCGTCACCGATAAAATTATTAAAAATTTCTTCCCTAATATTTACATAAGATCATTGTCTGTAGAGTAATTCTCCTTAGGCCAGTGCATGGAGTAATGAAATATTACTCTCTTATACATAAAAAACCTAACCTTGCCAGTGCCAAGGTTTCTAACAGACGGATAGTGTATCTATATATAGTTTCGAGATTGTCTGCACGTCCTAGCATGTATACAAGCGCTTATGAAACATCATTTTTTGGTGATGTCTTTGTGGGCGTGACAGTATTTGTGCTGGTTTGCCGTGCGGGCATGCGATAGTTGTCTTATCTCGACTATAGTAAAGGGTCCTTTATGTTCGAATCTCGTCACCGATAAAATTATTAAAAATTTCTTCCCTAATATTTACATAAGATCATTGTCTGTAGAGTAATTCTCCTTAGGCCAGTGCATGGAGTAATGAAATATTACTCTCTTATATATAAAAAACCTAACCTAGCCAGTGCCAAGGTTTCTAACAGACGGATAGTGTATCTATATATAGTTTCGAGATTGTCTGCACGTCCTAGCATGTATACAAGCGCTTATGAAACATCATTTTTTGGTGATGTCTTTGTGGGCGTGACTGTATGTGTGCTGGTTTGCCGTGCAGGCCGGCGATAGTTGTCTTATCTCGATTATAGTAAAGGGTCCTTTATGTTCGAATCTCGTCACCGATAAAATTATTAAAAATTTCTTCCCTAATATTTACATAAGATCATTGTCTGTAGAGTAATTCTCCTTAGGCCAGTGCATGGAGTAATGAAATATTACTCTCTTATATATAAAAAACCTAACCTAGCCAGTGCCAAGGTTTCTAACAGACGGATAGTGTATCTATATATAGTTTCGAGTTTGTCTGCACGTCCTAGCATGTATACAAGCGCTTATGAAACATCACTTTTTGGTGATGTCTTTGTGGGCGTGACAGTATGTGTGCTGGTTTGCCGTGCAGGCAGGCGATAGTTGTCTTATCTCGACTATAGTAAAGGGTCCTTTATGTTCGAATCTCGTCACCGATAAAATTATTAAAAATTTCTTCCCTAATATTTACATAAGATCATTGTCTGTAGAGTAATTCTCCTTAGGCCAGTGCATGGAGTAATGAAATATTACTCTCTTATATACAAAAAAACCTAACCTAGCCAGTGCCAAGGTTTCTAACAGACGGATAGTGTATCTATATATAGTTTCGAGATTGTCTGCACGTCCTAGCATGTATACAAGCGCTTATGAAACATCATTTTTTGGTGATGTCTTTGTGGGCGTGACAGTATGTGTGCTGGTTTGCCCTGCAGGCAGGCGATAGTTGTCTTATCTCGACTATAGTAAAGGGTCCTTTATGTTCGAATCTCGTCACCGATAAAATTATTAAAAATTTCTTCCCTAATATTTACATAAGATCATTGTCTGTAGAGTAATTCTCCTTAGGCCAGTGCATGGAGTAATGAAATATTACTCTCTTATACATAAAAAACCTAACCTTGCCAGTGCCAAGGTTTCTAACAGACGGATAGTGTATCTATATATAGTTTCGAGATTGTCTGCACGTCCTAGCATGTATACAAGCGCTTATGAAACATCATTTTTTGGTGATGTCTTTGTGGGCGTGACAGTATTTGTGCTGGTTTGCCGTGCGGGCATGCGATAGTTGTCTTATCTCGACTATAGTAAAGGGTCCTTTATGTTCGAATCTCGTCACCGATAAAATTATTAAAAATTTCTTCCCTAATATTTACATAAGATCATTGTCTGTAGAGTAATTCTCCTTAGGCCAGTGCATGGAGTAATGAAATATTACTCTCTTATATATAAAAAACCTAACCTAGCCATTGCCAAGGTTTCTAACAGACGGATAGTGTATCTATATATAGTTTCGAGATTGTCTGCACGTCCTAGCATGTATACAAGCGCTTATGAAACATCATTTTTTGGTGATGTCTTTGTGGGCGTGACTGTATGTGTGCTGGTTTGCCGTGCAGGCCGGCGATAGTTGTCTTATCTCGATTATAGTAAAGGGTCCTTTATGTTCGAATCTCGTCACCGATAAAATTATTAAAAATTTCTTCCCTAATATTTACATAAGATCATTGTCTGTAGAGTAATTCTCCTTAGGCCAGTGCATGGAGTAATGAAATATTACTCTCTTATATATAAAAAACCTAACCTAGCCAGTGCCAAGGTTTCTAACAGACGGATAGTGTATCTATATATAGTTTCGAGTTTGTCTGCACGTCCTAGCATGTCTACAAGCGCTTATGAAACATCATTTTTTGGTGATGTCTTTGTGGGCGTGACAGTATGTGTGCTGGTTTGCCGTGCAGGCAGGCAATAGTTGTCTTATCTCGACTATAGTAAAGGGTCCTTTATGTTCGAATCTCGTCACCGATAAAATTATTAAAAATTTCTTCCCTAATATTTACATAAGATCATTGTCTGTAGAGTAATTCTCCTTAGGCCAGTGCATGGAGTAATGAAATATTACTCTCTTATATACAAAAAAACCTAACCTAGCCAGTGCCAAGGTTTCTAACAGACGGATAGTGTATCTATATATAGTTTCGAGATTGTCTGCACGTCCTAGCATGTATACAAGCGCTTATGAAACATCATTTTTTGGTGATGTCTTTGTGGGCGTGACAGTATGTGTGCTGGTTTGCCCTGCAGGCAGGCGATAGTTGTCTTATCTCGACTATAGTAAAGGGTCCTTTATGTTCGAATCTCGTCACCGATAAAATTATTAAAAATTTCTTCCCTAATATTTACATAAGATCATTGTCTGTAGAGTAATTCTCCTTAGGCCAGTGCATGGAGTAATGAAATATTACTCTCTTATACATAAAAAACCTAACCTTGCCAGTGCCAAGGTTTCTAACAGACGGATAGTGTATCTATATATAGTTTCGAGATTGTCTGCACGTCCTAGCATGTATACAAGCGCTTATGAAACATCATTTTTTGGTGATGTCTTTGTGGGCGTGACAGTATGTGTGCTGGTTTGCCGTGCAGGCAGGCGATAGTTGTCTTATCTCGACTATAGTAAAGGGTCCTTTATGTTCGAATCTCGTCACCGATAAAATTATTAAAAATTTCTTCCCTAATATTTACATAAGATCGTTGTCTGTAGAGTAATTCTCCTTAGGCCAGTGCATGGAGTAATGAAATATTACTCTCTTATATATAAAAAACCTAACCTAGCCAGTGCCAAGGTTTCTAACAGACGGATAGTGTATCTATATATAGTTTCGAGTTTGTCTGCACGTCCTAGCATGTATACAAGCGCTTATGAAACATCATTTTTTGGTGATGTCTTTGTGGGAATGACTGTATGTGTGCTGGTTTGCCGTGCAGGCAGGCGATAGTTGTCTTATCTCGACTATAGTAAAGGGTCCTTTATGTTCGAATCTCGTCACCGATAAAATTATTAAAAATTTCTTCCCTAATATTTACATAAGATCATTGTCTGTAGAGTAATTGTCCTTAGGCCAGTGCATGGAGTAATGAAATATTACTCTCTTATATATAAAAAACCTAACCTAGCCAGTGCCAAGGTTTCTAACAGACGGATAGTGTATCTATATATAGTTTCGAGATTGTCTGCACGTCCTAGCATGTATACAAGCGCTTATGAAACATCATTTTTTGGTGATGTCTTTGTGGGCGTGACAGTATTTGTGCTGGTTTGCCGTGCGGGCATGCGATAGTTGTCTTATCTCGACTATAGTAAAGGGTCCTTTATGTTCGAATCTCGTCACCGATAAAATTATTAAAAATTTCTTCCCTAATATTTACATAAGATCATTGTCTGTAGAGTAATTGTCCTTAGGCCAGTGCATGGAGTAATGAAATATTACTCTCTTATATATAAAAAACCTAACCTAGCCAGTGCCAAGGTTTCTAACAGACGGATAGTGTATCTATATATAGTTTCGAGATTGTCTGCACGTCCTAGCATGTATACAAGCGCTTATGAAACATCATTTTTTGGTGATGTCTTTGTGGGCGTGACTGTATGTGTGCTAGCTTGCCGTGCAGGCCGGCGATAGTTGTCATATCTCGACTATTGTAAAGGGTCCTTTATGTTCGAATCTCGTCACCGATAAAATTATTAAAAATTTCTTCCCTAATATTTACATAAGATCATTGTCTGTAGAGTAATTCTCCTTAGGCCAGTGCATGGAGTAATGAAATATTACTCTCTTATATATAAAAAACCTAACCTAGCCAGTGCCAAGGTTTCTAACAGACGGATAGTGTATCTATATATAGTTAAGAGTTTGTCTGCACGTCCTAGCATGTATACAAGCGCTTATGAAACATCATTTTGTGGTGATGTCTTTGTGGGCGTGACAGTATGTGTGCTGGTTTGCCGTGCAGGCAGGCGATAGTTGTCTTATCTCGACTATAGTAAAGGGTCCTTTATGTTCGAATCTCGTCACCGATAAAATTATTAAAAATTTCTTCCCTAATATTTACATAAGATCATTGTCTGTAAAGTAATTCTCCTTAGGCCAGTGCATGGAGTAATGAAATATTACTCTCTTATATACAAAAAAACCTAACCTAGCCAGTGCCAAGGTTTCTAACAGACGGATAGTGTATCTATATATAGTTTCGAGATTGTCTGCACGTCCTAGCATGTATACAAGCGCTTATGAAACATCATTTTTTGGTGATGTCTTTGTGGGCGTGACAGTATGTGTGCTGGTTTGCCGTGCAGGCAGGCGATAGTTGTCTTATCTCGACTATAGTAAAGGGTCCTTTATGTTCGAATCTCGTCACCGATAAAATTATTAAAAATTTCTTCCCTAATATTTACATAAGATCGTTGTCTGTAGAGTAATTCTCCTTAGGCCAGTGCATGGAGTAATGAAATATTACTCTCTTATATATAAAAAACCTAACCTAGCCAGTGCCAAGGTTTCTAACAGACGGATAGTGTATCTATATATAGTTTCGAGTTTGTCTGCACGTCCTAGCATGTATACAAGCGCTTATGAAACATCATTTTTTGGTGATGTCTTTGTGGGAATGACTGTATGTGTGCTGGTTTGCCGTGCAGGCAGGCGATAGTTGTCTTATCTCGACTATAGTAAAGGGTCCTTTATGTTCGAATCTCGTCACCGATAAAATTATTAAAAATTTCTTCCCTAATATTTACATAAGATCATTGTCTGTAGAGTAATTGTCCTTAGGCCAGTGCATGGAGTAATGAAATATTACTCTCTTATATATAAAAAACCTAACCTAGCCAGTGCCAAGGTTTCTAACAGACGGATAGTGTATCTATATATAGTTTCGAGATTGTCTGCACGTCCTAGCATGTATACAAGCGCTTATGAAACATCATTTTTTGGTGATGTCTTTGTGGGCGTGACAGTATTTGTGCTGGTTTGCCGTGCGGGCATGCGATAGTTGTCTTATCTCGACTATAGTAAAGGGTCCTTTATGTTCGAATCTCGTCACCGATAAAATTATTAAAAATTTCTTCCCTAATATTTACATAAGATCATTGTCTGTAGAGTAATTGTCCTTAGGCCAGTGCATGGAGTAATGAAATATTACTCTCTTATATATAAAAAACCTAACCTAGCCAGTGCCAAGGTTTCTAACAGACGGATAGTGTATCTATATATAGTTTCGAGATTGTCTGCACGTCCTAGCATGTATACAAGCGCTTATGAAACATCATTTTTTGGTGATGTCTTTGTGGGCGTGACTGTATGTGTGCTAGTTTGCCGTGCAGGCCGGCGATAGTTGTCATATCTCGACTATTGTAAAGGGTCCTTTATGTTCGAATCTCGTCACCGATAAAATTATTAAAAATTTCTTCCCTAATATTTACATAAGATCATTGTCTGTAGAGTAATTCTCCTTAGGCCAGTGCATGGAGTAATGAAATATTACTCTCTTATATATATAAAACTTAACCTAGCCAGTGCCAAGGTTTCTAACAGACGGATAGTGTATCTATATATAGTTTCGAGTTTGTCTGCACGTCCTAGCATGTATACAAGCGCTTATGAAACATCATTTTTTGGTGATGTCTTTGTGGGAATGACTGTATGTGTGCTGGTTTGCCGTGCAGGCAGGCGATAGTTGTCTTATCTCGACTATAGTAAAGGGTCCTTTATGTTCGAATCTCGTCACCGATAAAATTATTAAAAATTTCTTCCCTAATATTTACATAAGATCATTGTCTGTAGAGTAATTCTCCTTAGGCCAGTGCATGGAGTAATGAAATATTACCCTCTTATATACAGAAAACCTAACCTAGCCAGTGCCAAGGTTTCTAACAGACGGATAGTGTATCTATATATAGTTTCGAGTTTGTCTGCACGTCCTAGCATGTATACAAGCGCTTATAAAACATCATTTTTTGGTGATGTCTTTGTGGGCGTGACAGTATGTGTGCTGGTTTGCCGTGCAGGCCGGCGATAGTTGTCTTATCTCGTCTATAGTAAAGGGTCCTTTATGTTCGAATCTCGTCACCGATAAAATTATTAAAAATTTCTTCCCTAATATTTACATAAGATCATTGTCTGTAGAGTAATTCTCCTTAGGCCAGTGCATGGAGTAATGAAATATTACTCTCTTATATATAAAAAACCTAACCTAGCCAGTGCCAAGGTTTCTAACAGACGGATAGTGAATCTATATATAGTTTCGAGTTTGTCTGCACGTCCTAGCATGTATACAAGCGCTTATGAAACATCATTTTTTGGTGATGTCTTTGTGGGCGTGACAGTATGTGTGCTGGTTTGCCGTGCAGGCAGGCGATAGTTGTCTTATCTCGACTATAGTAAAGGGTCCTTTATGTTCGAATCTCGTCACCGATAAAATTATTAAAAATTTCTTCCCTAATATTTACATAAGATCATTGTCTGTAGAGTAATTCTCCTTAGGCCAGTGCATGGAGTAATGAAATATTACCCTCTTATATACAAAAAACCTAACCTAGCCAGTGCCAAGGTTTCTAACAGACGGATAGTGTATCTATATATAGTTTCGAGATTGTCTGCACGTCCTAGCATGTATACAAGCGCTTATGAAACATCATTTTTTGGTGATGTCTTTGTGGGCGTGACAGTATGTGTGCTGGTTTGCCGTGCAGGCAGGCGATAGTTGTCTTATCTCGTCTATAGTAAAGGGTCCTTTATGTTCGAATCTCGTCACCGATAAAATTATTAAAAATTTCTTCCCTAATATTTACATAAGATCATTGTCTGTAGAGTAATTCTCCTTAGGCCAGTGCATGGAGTAATGAAATATTACTCTCTTATATATAAAAAACCTAACCTAGCCAGTGCCAAGGTTTCTAACAGACGGATAGTGTATCTATATATAGTTTCGAGATTGTCTGCACGTCCTAGCATGTATACAAGCGCTTATGAAACATCATTTTTTGGTGATGTCTTTGTGGGCGTGACTGTATGTGTGCTAGTTTGCCGTGCAGGCCGGCGATAGTTGTCATATCTCGACTATTGTAAAGGGTCCTTTATGTTCGAATCTCGTCACCGATAAAATTATTAAAAATTTCTTCCCTAATATTTACATAAGATCATTGTCTGTAGAGTAATTCTCCTTAGGCCAGTGCATGGAGTAATGAAATATTACTCTCTTATATATATAAAACTTAACCTAGCCTGTGCCAAGGTTTCTAACAGACGGATAGTGTATCTATATATAGTTTCGAGTTTGTCTGCACGTCCTAGCATGTATACAAGCGCTTATGAAACATCATTTTTTGGTGATGTCTTTGTGGGCGTGACAGTATGTGTGCTGGTTTGCCGTGCAGGCAGGCGATAGTTGTCTTATCTCGACTATAGTAAAGGGTCCTTTATGTTCGAATCTCGTCACCGATAAAATTATTAAAAATTTCTTCCCTAATATTTACATAAGATCATTGTCTGTAGAGTAATTCTCCTTAGGCCAGTGCATGGAGTAATGAAATATTACCCTCTTATATACAGAAAACCTAACCTAGCCAGTGCCAAGGTTTCTAACAGACGGATAGTGTATCTATATATAGTTTCGAGATTGTCTGCACGTCCTAGCATGTATACAAGCGCTTATAAAACATCATTTTTTGGTGATGTCTTTGTGGGCGTGACAGTATGTGTGCTGGTTTGCCGTGCAGGCCGGCGATAGTTGTCTTATCTCGTCTATAGTAAAGGGTCCTTTATGTTCGAATCTCGTCACCGATAAAATTATTAAAAATTTCTTCCCTAATATTTACATAAGATCATTGTCTGTAGAGTAATTCTCCTTAGGCCAGTGCATGGAGTAATGAAATATTACTCTCTTATATATAAAAAACCTAACCTAGCCAGTGCCAAGGTTTCTAACAGACGGATAGTGAATCTATATATAGTTTCGAGTTTGTCTGCACGTCCTAGCATGTATACAAGCGCTTATGAAACATCATTTTTTGGTGATGTCTTTGTGGGCGTGACAGTATGTGTGCTGGTTTGCCGTGCAGGCAGGCGATAGTTGTCTTATCTCGACTATAGTAAAGGGTCCTTTATGTTCGAATCTCGTCACCGATAAAATTATTAAAAATTTCTTCCCTAATATTTACATAAGATCATTGTCTGTAGAGTAATTCTCCTTAGGCCAGTGCATGGAGTAATGAAATATTACCCTCTTATATACAAAAAACCTAACCTAGCCAGTGCCAAGGTTTCTAACAGACGGATAGTGTATCTATATATAGTTTCGAGATTGTCTGCACGTCCTAGCATGTATACAAGCGCTTATGAAACATCATTTTTTGGTGATGTCTTTGTGGGCGTGACAGTATGTGTGCTGGTTTGCCGTGCAGGCAGGCGATAGTTGTCTTATCTCGTCTATAGTAAAGGGTCCTTTATGTTCGAATCTCGTCACCGATAAAATTATTAAAAATTTCTTCCCTAATATTTACATAAGATCATTGTCTGTAGAGTAATTCTCCTTAGGCCAGTGCATGGAGTAATGAAATATTACTCTCTTATATATAAAAAACCTAACCTAGCCAGTGCCAAGGTTTCTAACAGACGGATAGTGTATCTATATATAGTTTCGAGTTTGTCTGCACGTCCTAGCATGTATACAAGCGCTTATGAAACATCATTTTTTGGTGATGTCTTTGTGGGCGTGACAGTATGTGTGCTGGTTTGCCGTGCAGGCAGGCGATAGTTGTCTTATCTCGACTATAGTAAAGGGTCCTTTATGTTCGAATCTCGTCACCGATAAAATTATTAAAAATTTCTTCCCTAATATTTACATAAGATCATTGTCTGTAGAGTAATTCTCCTTAGGCCAGTGCATGGAGTAATGAAATATTACTCTCTTATATATAAAAAACCTAACCTAGCCAGTGCCAAGGTTTCTAACAGACGGATAGTGTATCTATATATAGTTTCGAGATTGTCTGCACGTCCTAGCATGTATACAAGCGCTTATGAAACATCATTTTTTGGTGATGTCTTTGTGGGCGTGACAGTATGTGTGCTGGTTTGCCGTGCGGACAGGCGATAGTTGTCTTATCTCGAATATAGTAAAGGGTCCTTTATGTTCGAATCTCGTCACCGATAAAATTATTAAAAATTTCTTCCCTAATATTTACATAAGATCATTGTCTGTAGAGTAATTCTCCTTAGGCCAGTGCATGGAGTAATGAAATATTACTCTCTTATATATAAAAAACCTAACCTAGCCAGTGCCAAGGTTTCTAACAGACGGATAGTGTATCTATATATAGTTTCGAGATTGTCTGCACGTCCTAGCATGCATACAAGCGCTTATGAAACATCATTTTTTGGTGATGTCTTTGTAAGCGTGACAGTATGTGTGCTGGTTTGCCGTGCAGGCAGGCGATAGTTGTCTTATCTCGACTATAGTAAAGGGTCCTTTATGTTCGAATCTCGTCACCGATAAAATTATTAAAAATGTCTTCCCTAATATTTACATAAGATCATTGTCTGTAGAGTAATTCTCCTTAGGCCAGTGCATGGAGTAATGAAATATTACTCTCTTATATATAAAAAACCTAACCTAGCCAGTGCCAAGGTTTCTAACAGACGAATAGTGTATCTATATATAGTTTCGAGTTTGTCTGCACGTCCTAGCATGTATACAAGCGCTTATGAAACATCATTTTGTGGTGATGTCTTTGTGGGCGTGACAGTATGTGTGCTGGTTTGCCGTGCAGGCAGGCGATAGTTGTCTTATCTCGACTATAGTAAAGGGTCCTTTATGTTCGAATCTCGTCACCGATAAAATTATTAAAAATTTCTTCCCTAATATTTACATAAGATCATTGTCTGTAGAGTAATTCTCCTTAGGCCAGTGCATGGAGTAATGAAATATTACCCTCTTATATATAAAAAACCTAACCCTAACCCTAACCTTACGCCAATATCTTTATGGCCGAATGGGAGAAAGAAGTTTTCAAAAGGTGTGATTATCTACCCCTAGTTTACCTGAGATTTTTGGATGACATCTTTTTAATTTGGACTTTTTCACGAAAGAAATCTGATGCATTTTTCTCGATTTTAAACAGTTTCCACCCGTCGGTCAAATTGAAGGCAAATGTGAAGGAGAGTTCGGTGGATTTTTTTATATACGACCATTTTTAAAGGGCCAGATTTTGAAAAGACGGGAAAACTTGCTTCGAAAGTTTATTTTAAACCCACCGACACACACCAGTTGCTCCATAAATCTTCATTCCATCCTAGACATACATTTACGGGTATTCTAAAATCTCAAATAATTAGATTCCACAGGCTATGCACAAGAATTGAGGACTTTCAGAGGGCCAGTAACACACTATTCAGAACTTTGAGGGATAGGGGTTACTCCAAACGATTTCTCAGACTAATCAAAAATACTACTTTAAATGAACTTAGGGGTGACGTTCATACTTTAGGGAAAGCTATGTCATGTGAAGGTAGACGATGCGCGACATGCCCATTTTTTAGGGAAACAAACAGTTTCACCAGTCATACGAATAATCAAACTTTTTTAATCAAGCAAAACTTATCGTGTGACTCCAGGAACATCATTTACCTGATTACATGCGATGCATGCGGTAAACAATATGTAGGACAAACCACTCTGACACTTAGAGATCGTTTTACGAGACACCGTTTTGACATAGTTCATAAGGAAAATAAATCCATTTCCAATCATTTTAATAGCGATGGACACTCTTTGGACGACTGTTCAATCATTCCCATTGAAATGGTGGTTAATAAGGAAAATCTCACCAAAAGAGAGGCTTATTGGATCAAAAAACTAGGAACGATTGGCCCGCTCGGTCTTAATTTGCACGAAGAAACGGTAGACATTATACCGTTCGTTATTACATACAACACTAAAGCTACTCTTGCAGCCAAATTGATTAGAGAAGGATACATTAAAATTCAGAAAGACTTCCCTCAGATTTTATCGTCAAAAAATCGTAACGGCATATCGGAAGAACAAAAACCTATGCGACCTTCTAATTAGAAACAAAATAAAGAGGTAGCGCGAGTAATTCTCCCTAGGCCAGTGCACGTGGGAGTTTACAAACTCCCATTCTACATTTAAAACCTAACCCTAACCCTAACCCTATATATAAACCTAACCCTAACCCTAACCCTAACCCTAACCCTAGCCCTAACCCTCACCCTAACCCTAATCCTCGCCCTAACCCTAACCCTTACCCAAACCCACAAATGATTAGATTTGACAGAATTAGCTCCAGAAATGAAGATTTTCAGAGGGCTACAAACACACTGTTTAGATCTTTAAGAACACGAGGGTATTCGAAGCGATTTCTTCGACAAATTAAGAACAATACCTTAGAAAATTTGTATACAAAACAACACGTAGTAGCAAAAGCTAAACCTTGCAATAGCAGTCGCTGCGGCACTTGCCCCTTTTTTAAGGAAGCACAAAATTTCAAAAGTCAGCAGACTAATCAAACATTTTATATTAAGCACAATCTTTCATGCGATTCTAAAAACGTTATATACCTAATCACCTGTCAAAAATGTGGCATACAATATGTAGGACAAACAAGTCTTACATTAAGGGACAGATTCACTCGACATAGATTTGATATCAGGCATAAGGCAAATAAGTCGGTCTCTAACCATTTTAATAACTCAGACCATTCGATGGACGATTGTTCGATCACGCCAATTGAATTGGTAGAGGATCCAGAAAAACTAACGAAAAGAGAACATTATTGGATACAAAAATTAAAATCATTAATGCCCGGTGGCCTGAATTTAGAACGAAGAATCTGAAAAACTAATCTCGTTTGTAATCTCGTATAACACTAAAGCGACACAAGTTGCCAAACTAATTAAAGAATGGTATAGTGAAATTCAGCAAATATTCCTCGCCGTATTTGCCCATAAATTGGTTACCGCTTATTGCAGAAATAAGAACTTAGGTGACTTCATTGTCAGAAGTAAGTTAAAGAGCGGAAGTAATTCTCTCTAGGCCAGGGCTAATTAGGGTCCCCAAACCCTAATCTTAACTCTAAAACCTAACCCTAACCCTAACCCTATCCCTAACCCTAACCGTAGCCTTAAACCATTGTAACTACTGAAATAGGCACTTTACATTTAAAGGATTCAAGGGGTTTGCAGCGTACAAAAGTAGACTGGGTTTGTGAATTTGCAAATTGGTCCTGTTTTTTGTTTGGTTTAGGCACCATAACTTTCCAAACAAGACTTGTTTAGAGAAAAATACAAGTCTTTCTCACTCAAAATGATTTAACAATCTACAAAATATAAGAAATTCTAAATGACTGACCTGAAGTGAAGTGTCCGGGGATAGGTGAGAGAACAAAAAGAAAAATAAGTCTTGCCACGAAGCGATGCACTGTCAGGGAAAATGTACGTAGCTTAAAATCTTTGCAATTAACTTAAAAGACTGGATGACAGCTGCACATCCTTAACCCTGTTATGGTATATGTCACAACAAGCCACAGGAGATACGTCTGCAGACATTGCTCTAGCCCGTATGGTAAAATCACGGATACTAATTTAGCGAAGATGGCAGAATAATATAGACTCAATATGGGCATGAGAAATATTTAATTGAATTTATCTTCTATCATTCAAATTTGGTATTATGAAGAGATGTGAAATTATTTTCACTTCATAAACCTTTGAGGTTAATGCATCACTGCCTTTGAAGCCCTATATTAAATCTAGAGCAGTCATTTACGTTGAAATGAGTTATCTCTTCAGAAATCAACCAATGTTACAGGTAAAAAAAAAATCCTCATACCTTTGGCTGCAGCTTCTGAGTGTATCAACCGTAAGTTTGTTTATTCGTGGAAAGAATGAACTTTACTTAGAGTATCTATGATTTTAGCATACAGGCTAGAGTCATTTATCCGATAAGTGAAAACAGTCGGCTTACTCAGGTCGCATCGTTCATCCTGATTTTCAGTTTTCAAATATAGCTAAGCCATACTTCCTGCAAATTAGTTAACGAAACTGGCGCTTATTTAAATATGCCCTATATCGATTTTTTAAAATCTTTTCTATATCATCAAAAACTTCAACCAAAAATATTTTTAAAAATGTTACCGGCACTAGCTCACAGGCACACTCACGCGAACACACATAGAAGAGACTTAGATTTCAGTACACGTGGCAAACGAAGTACACTGCAGTCGCTACCAAGCTATTTTAGGTGTACATGTTCCTTGCGAGTGGCCTTCAGTCACATATAAAGTGAACTTTACTTCAATGAATTGCCTAATAGGGTAGCTTCCAAAAAATCGGGTGATATTTGCCCGCCTATCATATGTACATATAGTCACACCACCCATGGATATACAGGTAAATTAGTTTAAGTTACAATGCGTATGCTTCGCAATGCCCCCATGACATTTTGGTCGTAAATGATAGCTAGCATGTAACGACACGAACAAAACCTACAGAATATAGATTGTAAATTTGAAAAGGACAATTGTTTCGCCCCAAATTGTTTCAATTAAAGAATAATAACGATAATTTCCAAACAAACGGTCGAGATGTATTGTTTGTAGAGGCCTGTATTGTGTAATGACTCTTGACTATGGGGGACAGTGCAGGGGCGTATTTTTTATGGGTGGGCATAATTAGGTTTTAGTCGGCCCCACCATTTTTGTTTGAATGAGTTTAGTTTACAATGAAGAAATGAAGTTGACCATTTTAAGAAAAACGAACAACGCACTTTGAAATCGAACCCTCCTGAACAATACACAGGTTCCGCCTCTGATAAAACAATCAGTTTTAAGTTTTATCTACAGAGCCTACATACATGTTGATCAATCCCCCCCCCGTTTCTTTCTCTCTCTCTCTCTCTTTTGTTTTTACTAATCTCCTCTTACCTCTTCAAATTCTCTATTTCAGTACCCTAAGGCAATAATGATGTTGTTGATGTTAGAGAAAAAACTTTACGATCGTTCTTTCACCAAAAGTTGATAAAAGGGACTGACGGGAGTGCACGATAAACACTGCTTTTTGTTTGTCCATTTATTTTTTTTTAACTGCCAAGTATTGAAACATACCTGGTATTTTTGAGAAACTCCAACATACCAAATCTGGTAGCACAAATATTTGTTACATATCTGAATTAACATGTTTACAAAATACCTGTATAAGTGCAGTACAAAATTCGTTTTCGTGACCTTTGACTTTGAACCTGATATCATGGATAGAAGATCAATAAACTTGTCTCAAACAATGTCAAGATATATACGCATTAAAAGTTTGGGTAAATCTATAATTATTGTTTGTTTTGGGAACAACACGAGTTTTTGAACTGGCATAATTCAAGGAATTCTTCAGATATATAAATAAACTGGGTTTGATAAAAATCCATCCATATGTGTTTCTGTTATCGTGCTCAATTGCCAGTACAGCTAAAAACCAGAGTCAAGCAAATACAACGTCTGGCCTAAACTCATTTGTATATGTACAAGTCACTGTGTTCATAAGCTAAACAAATTACAAAAATGCAAACTAAGCTCTTTGATCTTTGACATGGCTCCAAGTTTAATTAGGTCTTCATTTCAAACTCCTTCAAAAAAGTGATGACAGGTTGGTGGTCAGATCTGTAACATTTTAATTCAGAATAAATTACATATTGCAAAAAAGTTTTTGTGAAAACCCCATGTCGTAGCCACCATTCGTAGAGGAGGTGTAGTGATAACAAGATTTTGGAGATGGTCACTATGGTGTCATGTTGGAGCTCTGATGTGAACAATTTTCATTCAGTACCAACTACATATTGCTATATGGTTTAAGTGAAAACTCCACGTCCATGCGACCATCCGTCCATGCGACCATCCGTTCAGGAGATTCGACCATATAAGGATTTTCAGAATGGTCATCAAGACAACCATTTTGGAGGTTGGATCAGCATCAGTTTGCTATAGAAACACCTATACATTGCAAGAACGAAGAGTAAAAAATTAACAAAACAAAACATGTTGGTATGGCTATCCATTCAGGAGAAATAACTGTGACAAGATTGTTCTCAGATACATTTTTTGAGAAGTATTTTAGTGAAAACCACATGTCGATACGACCATCCCTTCAAGAGGAATAGTAATAAAAAAAATTTTAAGATGGACACTATGGTGGCAAAGTTGGTGGTCTTATCGGCACCATTTTCATTTAGGATCAACTACACGTCATAGGTCTTTAAATAAAAACCCCCATATCGATACGACCATCCGTTCAGGAGGCGAAACGATAAAAAAAAATTTCACTATAGCCGACGCGGCTACTGTACTGGGGATCACATAGGGACCGTTCTGGGGGTCACATAGGGACCGTTTTAGTACAGGACTAACTAAGTATTATCAGAAGAATTTTTGTAGTGAAAACGCCGTGTCTATACCACCGTCCGTTACGGAGGAGAAGCGATAACAATCTTTCCAAGTTGGCCGCTGTGGCGGCCATAATGGATGTCTTGGCTTTGGGTCATTTTGGCCCAAGACTATTTCGGCCCAGGTCAATTCGGCCCAAACGCTTCTTTTGGTCGGGTTGATTCAGCTGGGATGTTTCGGCCCACATACGTTTTATTAGGGATATACTGTGCTACTTTAATAAAGATGTTTTCATTGGAATAGTGTAATGTTAGCAACAAAGTAACTCCGCAAACTTCACTTGTAAGAATGAAACATGGTGTTTGAGGCGATTCAGACAACAACTGATTATTCATTGAATTTGTCGATAGATATTGTCAATAGTGCGAAATTGTGTTATATTTATTTTTTACAAACAAAGAACTTTTTTTATATATTTGTAAAAAAACTTAAAATCAAATGCACATAATTAAAGTTATCAAATAAGATATATGTAAATACTATATGTATATAGAAATGTAGATGAGAAAAAGGAAGGGTGAGAATGCAGATATCGTTAGAAGAGTAAAGACATATATACATGTTTATTTTGCATACACTTATAAGAGGCTATTAACTTAAAGAGATTGCAACTAATTGCGCCCGTCATTAGTTGACATATTAAGGATCAAAACGATGGCAGTTTGTGTAAATGAAAGATATATGTTACAGAAAATATTATACATAACAAAACTTAATTGGAAAAAGAATCATACTCAGGTCATACATATAGGTATATGAATCAAGTACAATCAAAGTAATATTATACAAAAAACCATTATGGTGTATTAAAACGAGGAAAGACAGAAAATCAGAGAGAGAGAGAGAGAGAGAGAGAGAGAGAAAGAGAGAGAGAGAGAGAAAGAATGATCGAGGTAATGGAATTCGTCACCCAAAACGTTATTCTGACATTTGGTATATCTTCCTTCTTCATATGGATTTTTATATCATTGACCATTTTCAACACAATATTTATAGATTGACGTCCTAAATTTCAAGATAGGTAAGTACTTTTTTTATTAAGCATTCTTCCTATTTTGAATACCTGTTTTATAAAATTCAAAATGTTGTCCTTTGGACGTATTTAAAAAAAACAACAACAACAGATCACCAATCTAATTTGTGTTGATCTAAGAGGACGATTTTAATATAAATCCTGGCACCTCCCTTCATGATAAAACTATGAGAAAACCTTTTACAAATGTTTTGCAATTACACTTTTACAGATAAACACTATTTTTTCATTAAAATCAAAGGAACTATAGCAAAATATTATATATACTAATAATTTACTTTTTAAACATAAACAGCAATAAACATGAAATTGACACAAATATAACCATTGTAATTATAAGACACACACATACACATGCATCCGGCAATTAATATCGAGAGGGATTTTCTTATCAAAGACTCAATTATAAGACGGAAAGATTTAACATTATTTATAGACTAACAAAATCACCATTCTGCAATCAGTTACATACATTATTCAATCCGTTAATAAAGTTGATGATAAAAGAAACAAACATTGACAAACATCTACTTAACCAAGTGTAATTGAATTAATATATTTATTAAAAACCAATAAAAGGTACCGTCATTTGTATTTAATTTAATGTTGTTAACAGTACAACACAAGGCATATATGCACATGAGACAATGTTAGTTATTATTTTATTCATTTTGCACGATACATACATGTACATATTTTAACTAGATAACTTACACATTCATAATCTCTTTTACTTGAATGTACAATTTCAATACGTAAACAGTTGAAAACGCAAATTACACACCCACACACTAAATACATAACTTTTGCACAAAACTTTTATTTAAATTAGTAATTACAAGGACATAAACCATAACTACAAACACTATAAACACATCATATTCATATTTATAATAAGTCACAAATGTTCTTTATCAATATTACAGAATATCTACATTAAATTTTTATATACTGTATATATCAAAGTATAGTGGCCGAAATAACCCGACCGAATCGACCCGGGTCCAAGTGGTTTTGGATCAAAATGACCTGTACCTGATGTCCGTGGGGCACAATTTTCATTCAGACCCAGCTAGACCTTGAGATGAATGTGTGTCTAAACGTTTCAAGGTCGGCCTCCCAGTAATTTAGGAGGAGAAGTTATAAGAAACGTTTGCTAATGGATGGAAGAACGCCAGACGAAGAACAACAGGCCATCGCATAAGTTCTTCAGGTCTTTGATCAGTGAAGCTAATAATTCTGGAAATGAGGTTTCTGAATAAGCGAGCGTCGGCAGAATTATTTTTACGAGTATAAAGGTTTGTTGAGCACCATTACTCTTTAGCCCTCGTTTCTTGTGTATATATGAGTGTGTGTGAAAGAGATAGAAGGTTTTATGCTTACCGTGTTAACTTTGAACCTCTGTAAAAATTTCTGACAAATTATGTAAAAGTTAATGCTGTGTACATGGACAAATTCCTCGACAACTCGGATAGTATGTCCTATGTTTCATTGTATGACCTGGATTTCAGCCTGTGTTATCTTAAGAAACTAAGATCCAACTTACAACCTACAACTAGGTGCTTGTCACAAATAATCTGCCCATGGGGGGAGATCAACCGAACAGGCCTATTGATAACAACAAACCGGCTTATCTTTGGAGAATAACCCACTGGCTTAAGTAGGAAACCGTCCGCTGAACTATTATTTGCCCCAAATTAAGTTATCTACAATGTTCATGGTAAAATAAGTACACGAGTGCTAAAAAAAAAAAAAAAAGGCGCAGAAATGTAAATTTAATCATGAAACACACTTTTGAACAGCAATAATCAAATACATACACATACAGAGGGGTGTGATAGACCGAGTTCCTGTCATGAAATTAGGATTTTAATATCTTTTACTTTATTCAATGGGATAGTGAAATTTCGCACATAAGCAGCTAATTTGAAATTTGACATTGAAATTTCATGCAGAAATAGCCAAATAAAAAAGTATAATTTGCAATTTTAAATTTTTATTTCCCACAGCAACAGCCAAATAACAACAAACAGGATGATCGATAAGCTTATACATTCTCCAGACAATGTTTTTCATCGAACCTAATGTATTTGTATAATATTATCCACACAAATAAATCTCACTGCTTAGAAGTTGGGTAAAAGTATCAAAGAGTTTTCTATCCATACATCATTATATGAGAACTAACAGCTGATAATTTATGGAAATCACCTAAGTATGGATAATTGTACAGATACGTTGTGATCTGAATCACCTATATGTATTTTTCCTTTTCTTGCATTGAGCCGATTCGATACTTTGAAATGGAGTTCAAATTCTACAATCTATTAGGCAAAATCTGTATACTTTAAATTAACTGTGATACATTGAGATTACTGAATTGTTTATCAGACATCAACAGGGTTGTGAATTGTGAAACCAGAAGGTGTCACTGGTAGTTGACCGATGGATGACCTTGACTCTGAAAGGGGTGGTGAGGCATAACAGCTTACTTGTGTCCTGAAGTTCTATCAGATGAAACTGTTTTGTTATATATTAATTATTTTGATAACATCAGTATTTCAACATGAAACGAACCTTAAACTTATGACCTGCAGTTTATACAACCTTTTTTAACATACGTTGTCAGCATTTGACATATTCCACTATATTTCACTACAATACCTGGTGTACGAGGAATTACCTTAAATTCTTTTGTATCCTGGCCGGTACATATATTTACATATACTACCTTACTTAAACACGCACACACGCACATACACGCGCACACAAATATTGTACACAAAGACACACATTTACACTTACTCCAAGGTGTCATTAAATTGCATGTTTTCTTGAAATGTGATATTGTTTCATTTCCAGAAATAACATGAAAGCGCACAACAGCTTTAAAATAAAAAAAAAGCACTAAAAAAACACATACCAAAAGTTGACAATGGGGTTCATTTTTTCTCAAAATCATCAGTTATTTTATTAATTTTTCTATATAATTGTCCAACCTTTTAAACGATATAAAAGCAATTTGTACAGTAGGGGAGATTTTAGTATTTTTTATACGCCACGTCATTTGTATATAACATATTGGGCAAGTAAAATTAAAAAGTTCGTAAGCTCATCAAAATTGTTATTTCCTGTTTAATAAATATCGTTTCGTGAATTCTAAAGTTTGGATGCATTCTGCAAATGATTTCCAAGAATTTTCAGTAAGTGGACATTCATAAACTAGATGCTCCATATTTGACATTCATTCTTTACAAAAGGTTCAATTTATCATTATTACTTAAATGAATGTGTTTTCAACACTTGTTTGTGACAATATTTATAAGAAGAAATAAAAAAATTAAAACAAATCGGTTTGTTATCTTTAGTAAAAAATGTAGCCAAAAAAACTAATTTGAACATTCGTCTTCACCAATTGTACCCTCTAACTGCCTAGATGAAATTTCATGTTTACCAATTGGTTTTCGCATGTTAGTTCTTATCAGGTCTTTATACATTTATTATTTTTTCTTACACCAAGGAGTGAAGGTTTGGTCAAAACAACATGAAAACTATTTCCACATTTATGTTGCAAATCTGAGTTTCCTTTCCCACTTTGCTGATATCTTTGAGATAAAAGCAAAGTATTGTATCAATTGATTAGCTTTGTTTTGGGTTTTATTTTTTCAAAAGGTAATAAAGATCATTGTGCATCAAAAAGATGTTGAATAAGTACAAATACCATTTTTTCTCCATCTTGCGTATGATTTGAAATTATCTATAATAACTAAAGTAACAATATCTTGGGACACGTATTCTTGAACAGTAGATGGTTCATTTGTCCATAGAGAGAAAGCATAAGTAACATCACACCAAAATGTGTTCTTATGGGATTTTTAAAACCCGTTACAATTTAATTTTCCTTCATTTAAATGACTGTTTACATGCACAGTGTTGAAGTATTTATTCAATTTTGGCTTTATACCATCTTCGTTTAATAAAATACGCCTGGTCCATGAAATGTTTATATAACTCACAAATGAGTGCATCTGAATCATAGTTACCCCATCCCTTAAAAGAAACTATAAGAGTGCTTCTTTTAACCCTTTCAATTTTACCACCCCAAATAAACTGGAAAATGTAATTACTCAGTTCATGCTTTATATGGGGTGAGGATTTGGTACAGCTGAAACATTGTATACAAGCTCTTTATAAATAATAATTGTTAGCAAAATGAATATCTACAACCGATAAAAACCTTGAACTTATAACTTGCAGTTTTATAAAACTTATGACAAGTATACATTAATACTACAACTCTTCAAATCAAGATTCTAATTTTATAATTACACTTTTTAGAAACACCTAGAAAACCTTAACAATCCAAGAACCCACACTTATTTAGACTGGTACCCAGTAATACTTGTATTGGGGTTAGAATATGTGACTTAAATCATTTTAAAAGGTATGAGTCCCATGTAACATACCCTTCATTGTTCTTAAAGGTTGGTTTGGGAAGGGAATCCATCCCTTCCATAATTTGTTTTTTTTTTTTGATACATAAGAAGATAGTGTTAAATGTATGTCATACGTATGTAAAATTATTACTTATTGCCCAAAATCCAACAGTATCATCCAGTTCAGCGTAGTGCATCTTTTGTGCTTCGAACAAGGCGTAAAATTCTAAAGGTAGGACTGATACGTACAGCTTTTAGGAACTAATTATCAGTTTTGTAATATGGATAATAAGTTTGTTGAAAGTGTTTAATAAGTTGTTCATCTTTATTATTATTTTTGGGGGTTACTCGAAGGGATGCGATACGTCTATAACAAGAAAATAAATTGGAAACTGCCATTTTCTAATTTCAGAAGGAATCTTTATACGATATGAAGGTGTCAAATGATTAACTTTTCTAGCATTATGTGAGAATAGTTCTTGTTATTAGAAACATATGTAATGTTTTGTACTGCGATTGACGTTGAAGTCAAAACCTGATACTCTTTCAAAAACTACATTGTTCAGTGATACATTTGATATATCAAATATGTATTTAATATTATCTCACACCTATAATTTAAGCATGATTTGATGAATATATCTCAGAATAACAGGCAAAAGTTAGCAATGTATTAACTGATTCATCTCACGAACACAAGAAAAACATATATTCAATTTGTCAAACACCAACTGGAATAAATAATCCAGGACTCCAATTTCCAATAATTCAAGACACTTCTATATTAACTAACGTCTTTGACAATCTCATCATTTATTATATTGTAGTAAAATGTCCACACGTTTGTTTCTATTTTGTAGGACAATGAACGCATTCTAAGAGCATTCTTCGACATGGGGATATATTGTAGGGGGAAACTCAACAACTTTGACCAAACAATTTTGAAGAATCAATTCTCCATAGGCCTCCATTATGACTGCTTTGTAAATGTGACCATCATTAGCCAATGTTTTGAAACTACTATATATAACCATGTTGTTATTAGGATTGTACTATAGGATTAAGTATATTAAATATAGGGGAATATGTAAAATGCTGACAACGTATGTTCAGCATTTTCAAAAAGTGTGAAAAAAGTATTTTTAAAGTGGAAAATCATTTTATGGCTGAATACTGTGTATTTGAAAATAATGATGACGTAATGTATAATCAGTTGTAACTGTCGTAGATTTTGTTGTGATTAAAGAAAGTTCGAAAGGTTGGTAGAGACTAGAAATGTGCATGTAAAAGTTATTGCATAATTGGAATAGGAGATATTATACATACCTTAAAAGAACACAAGAACATTACCAGGTTATCTTTTTAGTAGCACTATTGAAGCTCGACCTTAGAATCAATAACTTTCATCCGATGCACATAATAACGGACATTTTATGAGGTTGGGATCATTTGAAATCAACTGCTTAGAGTTATTATCAATTCGCTGGACATTTGCACACTATCTAAATGACAGTTGATTACATGGCAACAGTCAGTGTATTCACAGGGTTATTCATTCTTGTGTCCAGAAACATGACACTTGTTGGTGGAAGATAACTTCTCTAAAACTCCACCTGCAGGTAAATAATAATTCAAATTTTTTTCTAGAAGGAAAGAAACATCTTTTCATTGACATCTGTTTTTCATGAATAAAACGGTGTACTGTCTAAAGTCTATTAATATTGTAAAGCATTAGGAAAATTATCGCTCGAATTGCGAATAGGTAATTTCAAATCGAAGAAACATTAGTTTCTCGAGAAGAAAAAAAATACCAGGATTTTAATGTGCAATGTTGAGAGACATGCTTGTGATGAACTGTACACTCTGTTTCAGTGCAAAAGAAACGGCCATTCACATCCAGAAAATGGAAATGCTTAAAACAGCAAAATCTCATTTTAAAATGTCTAATATCTCCTAAATTTCACACATATACTTCGGAATTTTCATAAAGTCACATACAAGTAATCATGAAAGTAAAAGAGGCTGTAATCTCAATACTACAAAATGAAATTCTATTAGAATGAAAAATCTGCACTCATTCGCCATATGGAATTCCCATGTTTGAGTAAAAATGAAGTCACAAAATCTCACGTGTCAAGCTAGAACCAGGATGATCAAAGTAAGAATATGTAATCAAAACTACAATTAATGTTTGGCATGGCCAGAAACCTAGACGATTTGTTGCTTAGTAAACATATATTATTCAAATAATTAAAATTACAATATTTCTCATTCAATAAAAATGACATTTTCAAAGTATGTGTAAAATGCACTCCATTTTATTTATCGCTTTTGTCAGAAGCTAGATCTGATTTTATATATTATGGGAAAAGGTAAGCCTAGCTTTTCTGCGCTGGCGATAGCTTAGTTCATCCCACTTTTGCTGATGATATAGCAATTAATTATTTACATAAATATATTCTTGACGAGCATTGTAATTTAATTTATTATGATTAATTGAATTTAATGTTCAAGTATGTTATGATTATGAGTATAGTCATTTAATGCAGTATAACTTAGTACTTATTTCAGACGCCAGATCGATCTTGTCCCAGAAAACTTTTGAACCTATCAAACCGCATGTAATCTCTTCATGACTGACTACTGACCAACGCGGATTTTAGCCAGCTGCCAGTTGAAATTAACAATATGTAAAATTGTGAATAACAGAAGTGTCATTTGACCTTTAGACTACCGGGTGGACTCTACTGTATAAAAGCAGGCCGAAAAGCGTTACTATTACAAGTGAAGAAAAGCAGAAGGTTTGTTGCCGGCAGAATCGTGTAAAACAGACATTAACCATATACGTGGCCTGAGAAAAGGTAAAATTCATATTTATGACTAAAGAATTATTGATAAGTAAGAGATAAGTATTTATGAATCAAACCTTTCTATTTTTATTGGCAAGAGGGAGTGGGGAATCATAACTTACTTATTCTCAAAATTAAATCATTTTGTTTCTAATTCATTGATTGCTTTTTGTCTTGAAGCGACATTGAGAAACATTTCAGATAGCGTTTTCTTTGGAATTAATTGCCAATATTCAAATTTCCAACTTACTAACATTGTATGTTACAGGTCAGAACATCTAAATATAGCGGCATATGAAGTTGATTATATAAAGAGAATCATATGTGTTTATATGTGATTAATTTTATCGCTTAATGCTTTTCACTGTAAAAAGATGATGATGAAACCATTCTTTTCTTTTTAAAGGTTTTTGTATCATGGATAGGTTTGTAATTTTCCTGCAATCTCTATTGGTGCTACTACTGGCTAAACACGTGACTCCTACGTTTCCGAACTGTACATGCGAGTTCCCCACTGACTTTCGTAAAGAAGGAATAACGGGTTAGTGAAAATCTAAATAATATAGTCGGATTCATCACTCTTCACATTGAAAACAAAAGCAACAAGAATGATATAAACCTTGATAATGATGATGACAATAATTATGTTGAGAGTGGTGGTGGTGGTGGTAAAATTCAAATGATGATACTTATTCTAATACTGTTTTCCCTGCTGCTGCTACTACTACTAGCATTACTACAACCACCAATACAGCTGTTGCAACTACTAATACACGCACCACCGAAATA
The DNA here is from genome assembly GCA_029931535.1 of Margaritifera margaritifera. Classification (NCBI taxonomy): domain Eukaryota; kingdom Metazoa; phylum Mollusca; class Bivalvia; order Unionida; family Margaritiferidae; genus Margaritifera; species Margaritifera margaritifera. Next base: position 136,714 of record JAQPZY010000609.1, on the reverse strand, counting down.
TACCCGCCCGACCACAACTGCTACTGGGTCATGGACTATTACTACTGCTACCATTAAAGCAAACTTTTTCGGCTAATATTGCTTATTTACCACTACAGATCTTAATAAAATTTCATTGTATTAATAACACTAAAACTAGCTTATTTGATTTCAATGTAACACGTATGTAATGCAGAAACTACATTAGTATGGTATTATAGTCATTACTAGGAAATAAGAAAACAAAATAAGCAAGTAAGTCATCTGAAATACCAATGAGTTCTAAAACATTTACAAAAATAATAACTGAGAAAAACACAACGTTTATTTCTATTCCAGATGCTATCACACAACTGAGTAAAATCTAAAATTTGAGAACACAAATGCTACTAAATAGTAGCAAAACTGTTTCTTAGTATTTTATACTCAGTATAATATTGTAACAAACCTAGGCTACTTTCGTCTCTGTTTATAGCTTTTTTAAGATTTGAGTGATTATTTCTTTGAATATGGGGAGTCGGTGTTGGGAAGATATTTCTCAACCCGAGTAATTATCCAATTTCTAGGAGCAGACGTCATAATGTATACTATTCACGAGACTTTATGTTAGCATGAATGAGTTTCTTGATATATCGGAATTTTTTAACTTATAATGTTTAGTAATTTGATATAGGAATACGTCTTTGTGTAAGGTGATTTGGTCGTGTTTCGTGGCACAGGGCGTGAATTATAAATCTTCGGCTTGGAAAGGCTTACTGATAAGTCATACAATGTCAAGCAAGAAAACCCATGCTGCGTGAACGTAGAGTTTCGTCATGTGCATTCAGTAGGTGAATAGGGTAAAATTATTTGTGGTATTTGCGCGTTTAAGAACCCTTCAGTCAGCAACGAATGTTCTTGAAAAGGTCTTTGCAAAAGGAAACGTGGATCTCAAGCCAGACTCACGCAGACCTTGTTTAATTCGCTTGGTAGTGAGACCCCTTTGAGCGTTACAACATGCTTAGTTACACATTTGAAATATTTATGTCGCACAAATGTCGTTATCATCCAGTTTAATCTGCATTAAATTCTCAAATATGTGTTCTAGATTAATATGTGAAACGTGTTCTAATATATCCTAACGTATAGACGTCATTTTTCTCTATGAAATCAACGTAGAACGTCCAGTTCGATCTATTTTATTTTGAAGAAAATGGTTTTGCGGACTTCAAAAAGTATTAATTACTGGTAAGTCAGTAACAAAGCGACTTTGAAAAATGGAATCAGGTTGTAACCATGTAATAGTATTATGGAGAGAGAGAGAGAGAAAGAGAGAGAGAGAGAGAGAGAGAGAGAGAGAGAGAGAGAGAGAGAGAGAGAGAGATTCTCTCTGTTGAGCAAGTTTCAGATCAGGCATGATATTCAAGCAAATAATCTGATTCTGACGCCTGGACGGCATGGATTCGCGCTGCAAGATATGCAATGTCTACAGTTGAAATAATATTTAGTGGGCCATTGTGGAACTATGTTGGCACTTTTATTGGTTCCAGTCAAGAATAAGCCAACCAGGTGCACGGTCCTTTTAAGATGCAAAAATGGGAGAGTGGGAACAAAGATGGTTCTGTGCCCTCCAGTTATTGATCATTATTAATTATATATTCTACAAAATAAATGTGGTGGATCCCAGTGTCTGTCATCTAGTTGGTTTTTTTTCAAAACGAGGGTAATCCTCTACTACACTTTAATCGGAACAATGACGTCACACAAATAAAAAGAAGGCCTGACCGATGTGAAAAGTGAAACATATATGTACCTGGTCAATTATTGCTTTGTTGGTTAAACATATTGTTATTGCAAACAATGCAATCGGGATCGGTTATAAAGTTCTAACAACTTGTCGCCTTTCCAACTCGGAGAATACTTTCTAATACAAAAATGTTTCAGATGGTTGGCATATGTAAGAACCTAATTTCATATATATTTGAATATACATACATACATATAAATATAATGGCAATGTTCACATCATAATATTCATACGGGAAGATGTACGCATTGAGAATCAGACTTGCTCATTTACGTGACTCCGATATATATTGCTGCTAAATATTTTTTCTTGACCTGCATGAGCTAAGGAAATAATTATATGCTGCTGTTTTCAATTTACCATTGCTTATCCTGAAATACAACTTTGAGTTGCAGTTTATACATTTTGACAGAACTTGACAGAACTTGTTCCTGAAATTGTAAACAAGAAACATTGTTATCCCTTTAGGTACGTTACTTGGAGACATCCATATTTTCTCGCCAAATTAGTCAATGCGAGATATGTGAAATTGTAAAGCAGGGGAAAGTAAGTTCCAGTGATGGTAATTAAGCTTTTATTTATTTTTATAAAGTCACAGAGATTTAAAACAGAATGATTCAAGGCAGGAAAACGAACATAATTTTTTGTGTCCTTGTTTTTTGTTGTTGTTCTTGTTCTTCTTCTTGTTTGTTTGTTTGTTTGTTTTTCTGTTTTTCCTCAAAATGGACAGTTTGAGGAGATAGTGATTTTACTGATGGAAGAAAATTGATGTCCGTCTTTTAAAAATATATATATGTTTATAAAGTCTCAATAAATCATGTCAAAAAGTTTACTATTATGAGTTTTCTCGTCTACAAATGGTATCAAGGATTATGCATAGAAAGATTTGATTAAGTCGTCATGAAATAGGTATCTTTGGAATTGATTTGATTAAGTCGTCATGAAAAAAGTATCTTTGGAATTGATTTGATTAAGCCGTCATGAAAAATCTGATTCTGACGACGATTTTATGAGCAAACCATAAATATATACACACATACATACATGAAATAATGTAGAATGATGCGAGACAAATTTTGACAAACTTCCTTTAGGAGTTTCATCACTATTTACTAAATTCTCTTTCTGTACTACAGCGGTTTGGGGATTTGAAGTCGGTTCCGAACTAGTCGGCAAGAAAGGGAAAACGATTTTTGACGAAAGTATGGCTCACAAAACCAGATACCAGATAGAGCATCTACGACTATTGATAGTGAGTAATTAAAGTAACATGTGATATATTTTGAATAAGTTCCACCACTTAAGCATTGTTTCTAATATACAATGTATCGCGATATTTACCGTTGTTAAGGACAGTGACTGACTAATGAAATGACAATTTATTATGCTAACAGCCATTTCTAACTTCACACGATTGAGAGCAACTTAAGTACATTTGAAATAAGCAGTGTAGGAGGTTATGATGTAACTCCCTAATAATACTGGTAACGTTACATACTGTACAGTACTTTTGCCATTTTCTTTTCAATCCATTTTCTTAATATTTGGCTGCATATAGGTTACATAATTCATTGCATCCAATTTTCTACTCTCTCAAGAAGGTGGTTTTAATTTTTAATGAAGTCTTTCTCATCATTTTTGCTTTAAGAATATTTTCTTACTCCATAATGATCCAATAATTCGTGTTGTATTTGGAACTAATGTTCAAATATGGCAAGGTAGTTTCTCAAACTTATTATTTATTGCCAAGTTATTTCTAACTTAACAAATGGACTGACAAGATGATGAAATAAAGATAATTTAAATGAATTTCTGTGGCACCTTCATGTTTTTTTTTTCTTTTTGCTTTGCTTTCACAAGGACTATTCATTTCGTCCATTTAAGTAGTAGAATTGTGAACGTATATTATTTTTGTGCCACAAAGGTTTAAACTTCGAAAGTACATAATTCAAGAAAAATAGACAAAAATATGCCCATATATGATTTTATTGATCTTTTATTTTCCTTTCAACAAACTGTTGCGTTTGTACTTGTCATTGTTCAGCTTATGTTTGATTTTTATAGATATGTCTATAGACCTGTCAGTATTTTTAAATTCTTACATATTTACATCTTTTTTATACGATTAAATGAATATGGTAGTTTATTTATCGAAGTGTAAAATTTGTCCTAATAGCCCACAAAGTTAAAATAAAGTCCTTTACGTTACACTTCGAGACCATGATCATCTAATCCTTATAATTCCAATTTAATTCCTTTCTGTCATCAAATCAGCTGATTTCATGAACAAGAACTTTGATTTTAGGTAGCACGTAGTTTTCTTTCATGAGCCTCTTTACAAGACTACAGAATCTTCTCCAGACAAGTTCGTCGATCTACTACCCTTGCCTAGCCAGAATGACCTAGTCGGTACAAAATCACAACAAACGAGTTCATAAAGATCACAATGAATTTTATTCAGTAAATGTTCGTTACATGTTTAGCATTTACTGATCTTTTTTTGTTACGCATTTCGATCTTTCAAAGAAAAAAGAAAAAAAAGTACACACACACACACACACACACTGCTCTTATGTCATATGACCATGACCATGACTAACAACAGCAGATTAATCCTTGAAGCTCAGTGTTGAAGCGAAAGTGAAGTAATTTATGAAGGTACGCATTAGCTGGCAAGTCTGTTATATGCTTTGTTTGGTTACAGAGTTAAGTGATGGAGTGCAACAAGGACTGTGTGATTAAAGTTACTTGAGCTTCTGATCAGAGATTTTATATAGCTTTGCACATTTCGATCTAAAGTCATAGGTGTGCGAGTGATGTAAGGAGCTGACGCAGACAAAGTTTCATTGGACGTACATGGGAAACAGGATTGGTAAATGAGTGTAGTCGTCAGAATTTACCAATGTGCAACAAAATCCAGGTCATAATCACATGCCCGTTTACAGCCAATCATAATGTAGAAAACGCATTCAGATCAAACAAAATTGGAATTATTGTGCGGTAAACACTGGCTATTCTTTCACATTGAAACCATTACAATAAAAAACAAGTATATTTCTTGGATTTCGAAGTATATTTCACTTTATAAAACTTGAACCGTGGACTTTTTAATTTGGACGTCTTTTATTGATCTAATAAACGATGTTTTTCCATTCATGCATCCTCTTACGCGACGTCGTAGAGAGACATTGATGTGATGTTTTGTAATTAACAGCTTCGCCAGCTCGTCTCGATAGGATGGTTAAACAAGAATTAGTATTTTTACAAACAATGAGGTTTGATTTAAAAAATTTATATTTCAAATATATGAAAGAAAGATGATTGTTTAAATTTCCTTTTTCCATCCCATATAAAATTATCTAATTACGCTATCTAAAATATATAATCAAACAGTTATTGACTGAGTTTGGATAAATACTGGGCCCTTGTTATGACCTCAAAGATCATGCTTATTGCACTCCTACTGTTATGGTTTGTACTTGGCTTATTTTTTGCATGATTTATTACATAAAACTTGTGTTCAAAAGAAATTAAAGTTTAATTAACTCTATCCAGTTTTATTATTGGACACTGAACTCTCCGTTACACTAAATACCGAGTCTCAAAACAATGCTTACTTTTGGCTGTACAGTCCTCTTGTAATACAATAGTCTGACGTTGGATCAAAAATGACATCCTATTTTTCGCTATTGTAGAAAAGTAAAGTTGGCTGATTTTGTTTTTTTTTTGATTTTTTTATTTTTATCTTTACAGAAGGGGACTTATCAACTACTCTTGAATAATAACACCTTTAAAGTTCCAGTCCCATTGAATGATACCTGCCATAACCAATTTGCAGATGGGAAGACTTATATTTTCATTGGTAATATATATATATAACAAGCGAATAGGTCCATATGCCGGTTCATATATAGAAATAAATTTGTAAATTCAACAGGATATCAGTTATGTTCATTCTTTATTCTTTTAAGCGCTTCGCATCATCGTCATGGATGCTCCTCAGGTAGATACATTGTACTTTCAAAATATTTTTGTAAATCAACAATTTGATTTCCTTTCACTTTCACATTCATAACACTATTGAATGCATTTATCCAATTTTGTTTTTAAATTTAGGGACTGTAAAGGATTTGTATTGATTTCTTCAGGCTTACAAGTGTTGTATATTTCGTTTTTTTGTATCTCACCTTATAAACAATGACATATATGATATAACAACAACATAATATTGTTGATTTACAAAAATAGTTTCAAAGTATAATGTATCTACCTGAAAGTATAATGTATCTACCTGAAAGTATAATGTATCTACCTGAAGAGCGTCCATGATGATGATGCGAAAGCGCTTGAAATAATAAAGGGTGAGCATAACTGATATCCTGTTGCATTTCCATATATATATATATATATATATATATATATATATATATATATATATATATATATATATATATATATATATCAGAAAAGAGTCACTCTAATATACTGCATCAATCGAATGACTTGTTCAGTCCCGCTGTAAAGCATTTTCTTCTCTACCCCAAACTACATTCTTTAAACGACGCTATATATATATATATATATATATATATATATATATATATATATAGAGAGAGAGAGAGAGAGAGAGAGAGAGAGAGAGAGAGAGAGAGATTGAGAGAGAGAGACAGAGACAGACAGACTTATTCTAGGTCAGAAAGTCAAAACATCTCCTTGTCTCTGTGTTCCTCTGTACTAGATTTTGCATATGAGGGAAAATATGTCAGGAACTTAACTTTGAGACCCTCCAGACATAATTCAAGGCTTCTGACTCGAATACACTACATCACTCGAATACACTACATCACTCGAATAATTGGTTTAGTCCCTCCTTATATTTCTCAAAAAGACGCCAAAAAAATAAATATTGAAAATGTCTCAAAAGGAAGCAAAATTGTAACTATATATATATATATATATATATATATATATATATATATATATATATATATATATATATATATATATATATGAATAGAGAGAGAGAGAGAATTGGATCTAAATATATATATATATATATATATATATATATATAGAGAGAGAGAGAGAGAGAGAGAGAGAGAGAGAGAGAGAGAGAGAGAGAGAGAGAGAGAATTGGAACTATATATATGAATTGAGAGAGAAAGAGAGAATTGGAACTATATATATGAATTGAGAGAGAAAGAGAGAATTGGAACTATATATATATGAATAGAGAGAGATACAGAGAGAATAAGAACTATATATATGAATAGATAGAGACTGAGATAATTGGAACCATATTTATAAATAAAAAGAGACAGAGAGAATTGCAACTATATATATGAATAAAGAGAGACAGAGAGAATTGCAACTATATATATGAATAAAGAGAGACAGAGAGAATTGGAACTATATATATGAATACAGAGAGACAGAGAGAATTGGAACTATATATATGAATACAGAGAGACAGAGAGAATTGGAACTATATATATATATGAATAGAGAGAGACAGAGAACTGGAACTAGAGAGACAAAGAGAATTGCCACTATATATATGAATAGATAGAGACAGAGAGAATTCGTCTAGGTGAGATAGTCTAAATATCTTCTTTTATGTTTGTTCCTCTGTACTAGACTTTGCATATGAGGGAAAATGTGTCTTAATATATGTCAAGAACTTTCCTTTGAGGTCCTGCAGACATAATTCAAAGGTTCCTTAACTTCACGTCCTTACTTAAACTCCCTGTCACATTCTCTATAAATTTGTTTTGATATCTGATAAATAAATCTGAAAAACATCAAGGTAAAGGAGGGATCGTTGTTATCTTCAATGTCCTTTGCAAAGCTATCAGCCGATCACGCCTGCTAGATCGTTCATTGCTCAGATGTTGAAAGAAGTCTTAAGAAAAATGATAATAAACCTTGCATATAAATGGTCAGTCAAGAGGGGGACATACACCTAAAAAGACATAATGGAAACAAAGGCGCCAGATAACTAAATAGCAACACCACACACACACACACACATACACACACACACACACACACACACACACACACACACACACACACATATATATATATATATATATATATATATATATATATATATATATATATATATATATATATATATATTTCCCAAGAGATAGAGGGGAAGATAGACAAACGGATTTATTAAAGATCTGTACAAAAGTTGTTATCGCATTATTCTCTATTGTAGGAAACGTAAACAGAAGAGGTAGAATGCGCAACCTTCAATGCTGTTTATATACACCTATTGGATCTGCGGTGGAAAGCTTGGATTAAAGCTTCTTTGCTCATAACGACGACGAAGTGACTCGCCAGAAACTTTGTATCAGCAGCTGTGAGCATGACCGCATTTTCAGTGAGAGCAAGAATGATCACGATGGAGAAGAGATACGATAAAAAATAAACAAAATAAAAGATACATTTCTGCTGTGCTCTATCAATTTGATGTACCCCCTTTTTATTTACATCTATTTATCTATGTATGTGTCTCCATCTTTCTATTTCTTTCTTTCTCTATCTATCTATTTATCTATCTATCTGTCTGTCGAAACTGTAGGTTATATATCGACGGATCCATTACTAGAATTTCATGGCGGTAAGATCTAGTGTCTATTTTGTCAGTGATTGTTTAAACGTTGTTTACAGGAATAGGTTCGAATTCAAGGCCGAACTGGGGCTTCGCCCGGATATCTATCCAAAGATAAAAATAGAAAATGAATGGAAAAGAAATTATTTCATCATTTATATAGGATGCCACCCTGGGGACAGGAAAAATGTCATGCTTGCGCCAATGGCAATTTAACATTACTTTCCTCCGTTTTGAAAAGTGATACTTGGGCATCATGGGAATCTAACATTAGTTAATATATTTAATATGATGGGACTGTATGGCCTCTAATGGGAAATGTAATGTTAAAAATGTTCATAGTTTGACATTATAGGTTTATATAGCCTGAAGAGGAATTTAACATTGAGACTATAATTTTTTGTTTCGACGGGGAATGTAATATTAAAACGATATCTACTAAACAATATTCCGTTTAGACTAACCATCAACCACTCATCTACTGACCACACGGTATAGGATGTAAAATAAGAGGTATAAATTAGAATTGAAACCCCCTTAAACAAAAAACTAACTTCTCTATCCCCTATCACGTCCCTGTTATCCCCTTATAAACAAAGTAAAACCCTTATTCCCCTATAATGTAACTACTATCCCCTTTTAAACAAAACTACCATCCTCTACCACTATTATAACCCATACAACCCTGGCAGTGAAATGTAAGGAGAGAAATGGGTAAGAATATACACACGCAGACAAACTTATATACTACCACACACTGGGATCGGAGTGCTCTCTCTCTCTCTCTCTCTCTCTCTCTCTCACACACACACACACACACACACACACACACACGCACATTAGACAAACATACTTATACACTTTCATAAATGGAGTGAAAGAAGAGAAAAGAGTAGGAGTGCTTACATTAAACATTAACCTGGATGGAGAGAAGAACAAATACACACTTAATGAGAGACACTGCTTACTTTTACAATCCAAAAAGTGTGTTAAAACATATCCATTGTGAATGTTGTATGAAGCCAAGTATGGTTTAGAATTTCCCATACTCCTTTCGTTATGCCACCCTAGATTTAATTCTCTCAGTAAACGGCTACTCGCTGCTGCTTGATAAACACAGACAGAAAGTTTTGTTGCAAAAATATCCAGTGTCAAGTGAGGCAGACCTAGTTCTTCAGTTTATTACAAATGTACGAGTTTCGTTTTGCCACCCTAGATTTAATACACTGACTGACCTTGCTTACCCAATGTCGTTTCACTTCGTTACAAATATTTTTGTCCTGCTAGATTTAATACGCTGAGTGAAATGTTACCTATGAAGAGAGGCAAGCGTTAAGTTTCCCACACTGTCAAACAAAGTCAGTTGTGCATCGTTCATGATATGTCTGAGCTTCTAAAGAAACTAATTTGTTTTTGTTCGTAGAAATGCGGAGTGATCTTCTACTTCTCTATTCCCCTATAACTTCACAATCCTCCCCTTATAGACAAAATTAAGACCTTGGCCACCCTTACAGTCCTTATAACCCTTACAGTGAAGTGCAAGGAGAGATGAAAGGGTAGGAATATATACACACTATGCTAACAAACATACTTATATACTATCATACATGGAGTGTAAGGAGAGAAAAGGGTAGAAATATATACACACACTATACACACAAACATACTTATATATATTATCATGCATGGAGTGTAAGGAGAGAAAAGGGTAGAAATATATACACACACTATACACACAAACATACTTATATACTATCATACAGGGAGTGTAAGGAGAGAAAAGGGTAGAAGTATATACACACTATGCTGACAAACTTACTTATATACTATCATACATGGAGTGTAAGGAGAGAAAAGGGTAGAAATATATACACACTATGCTGACAAACATACTTATATACTATCATACATGGAGTGTAAGGAGAGAAAAGGGTAGAAATATACACACACTATACTCACAAACATACTTATATAATATCATACATGGAGTGTAAGGAGATAAAAGGGTAGAAATATACACACACTATACTCACAAACATACTTATATACTATCATACATGGAGTGTAAGGAGAGAAAAGGGTAGAAATATATACACTATACAAACAAGCGTACAACCTATACTGATAGACTGTCATACGTGGAGCGAACAAAGCGAAACGGTTAGGAATGCTCACACGTGATCACACACATACAACTCGTGCTGATAGGCTATTACACAAAACTCAAAAATGGGATTTCAGTTTTAGTTTTAAAAGACATATTAAACATACAAACAGTTTAGAATTTGTAATACTGTTTCCATTTTTTCCCACATTAGATTTCATTCTTTCATTAAACAGCTATCCACTGTCATTTGATAAAAGCTGGCAAAAGTTTGATGCAAAAATATCCAGTGTCAATTGCTCTGTGAGGCAGATTTGGTTCATGAGTTTGTTACAAATTTACGGGTCTCGTTTTGCCACTTTAGATATAACATACTCACTGATCATGCTTACGCGGTGTAAATTCACTTTGTTACAGATGTTCTTGTAGCTCTAGAGTTGATACGCAGAGTGAAATATTACAAATGAAAAAGAGAGGCAAGAGTTAAGTTTGCCATACTGTCAAACAAAGTCAGAATTTGACGCGAAGCTAATTTTTTTTTTGTTTTTTTGGTACTGTAAGGTTGTGATTTTTTTCTGTTTGTGTTTAAAAACTACAAAACTAAAGTACATTGAAGTCGTGCATCGTACATTTAGTGTTTGCACTTGTTAGTAGTATAGGGGGGGTAAATAGACCCATGAGGGGGCACTATAGACCCATAAGAGAATTTAACATGGGGGCCTCTACAGACCCGTACGGGAAATTAACATTGTGGGAATGTAGAGGCCCCCCCATACGTGGGGGCGCTATAGGCCCAAAATTAAATGGGTCTGGAGAGGCCCCAATACGGGGGAGGGTGGGGCACTTTAGGCCCAAGATGAGGCAGTGGAGAGCTAAAAGGGTTTTGATGGGTACAGAAGTATTTTTGAGAGGGATAGAATAGACACATACACCTAACACACAAACAAACAAACAAACACAAAACATATAAATACTAGGATTGGCAATGTGAAATGATTTCTTTTCGTGGCAATTGGGTGGCCGTCTGATTTGTTTACTTCTTTCTCCAACATGTTTTCAGGAAGCCTAGGATGTGAAACTTCTTCTTCTTCTTCTTCTTCTCAGGGAGCCAGTAAGGATGTCCCAATCGCCTGAACTTCTCTTGGATTTTCATCCAGTTGGCATTCAGGCGATGGAAGTCTTCCTGTTTCTTCTGGTTCACCTTGTCTTTTCTTTCTTTGGTCCAGTTGGCCTTGATCTTCACCACTTCTTTTGTCATGACTTCTCTCAGAAGACTCTGGGCGGTGAGAAGGGCAGCCACTTCCCTCCTGACGCTACTGGGGGGTGGATACAACCACAAATCTTCCTGTACTTTGTCTAGGAAGTACTCCACCCCTTCCAGCAAGTCCAAGGCTTTCTTGATTAAGCCCACTCTACAGAATGAAATGGTAGAAGAGGTCTTTTGGGCTTCTTCCACCAAGACTTCATACGTCAGACTCCTCGCTGTTGCTAGAGCTGCCACTTGGCTGGTCACATACGTCTTGGTAGTCGGGTATCGCCAATACCTTTCCATCCTTTCGAGTAAGGACTCCACCGCCACCATCCCATCCCAGGCTTCCTGCGATTGTTCCACAGTAGTCATTGTTGTCTTCTTTTCATTAGACGATGAATGGTGCGACTGGGGAATGCGTCGCTTTATATGCTGGAAGCACGGACGTGAAGGAAAACATCCCTTCCCCAAATAAATATAGATACAAAATCATATCACACATAAAGAAACACACACCCAGTACGCCGACCTAAAACAAACACTTTTTATAAATTGTTTATTTTTTAAAAACCACATACACCAACATACCTACAAACATTTTTTTAGAAGAGTTAGGGTTAGAGGTTCTCTCTGCTGGTAGAGTTTCCTGATTCCAGGGAACGCAGCACACTGAGAGAGTCGCTAACGATCACTGTTTTTTACTTTTTTGTTTCTTGTATCCACTCAGTGGCTTGTTTAATGGCCCAGAATTCGGCTGAGTATATTGAGCAGAGATCCAGTAGTCTCGCCCCCAGTGTGATATCTTCCCCGGGAATTATCACTGCTTTCGCAGTGCGTCCTGGGTCCGGGGATTTTGAGCCATCGGTGTATACTCTGGTGAATCCCTTGTAACTACTTTCTATTTCTTCAAGAATTGTTGCCCTCATTTTCATTGGTTGTTCATTTTTGTTCCCATACTGTAATGCATTTAAATTTATTATGGGGGGCTTATTTGTCCAGGGGGCACTATCAGGATATTTTATGATTTCCGTCTGGATATTTGTGATGTTTAAATCCCTCTTTAATTCTTATATTTTTCTCCCTCCTGGTAGGTTCCTTAGCAGTTTGTGTCGGAATGGTTTGTTGCATTTGTCGATTTCTTTTTCGGTAAGATGCGCCTTGGTATGAACTGATATTCTGGCCGCATATCTTAATAGAAGCTCCTCCCGTCTCAGATTGAGGGGTGGTTCCCCTGTTAGAATGTTAAGCTCTTCCCCGGAAACATATACGGAGGGCTCCGGTGCATATAATTAGGGCCTTACGCTGAATTTGATCTAGTTTCTTTAGGATGTTAGGGCGAGCAGAAGCGTATGCTTGGCACCCATAGTCTATTTTTGACCTAATCAGAGTTCTATATAGGGTGAGAAGAGTAGACTGGTCCGTCCCCCAATCGGAGCCCTTAAGGTTCCGGAGGAGGTTAAGGTCCCGTCCGCATCGTCTCACTAATTCTGCTAGATGATTGTCCCATGTCAGGTGCTCATCGAAGAGCATGCCTAGGAATTTGGCAGCTTTTTCAAATTTGATTAGAACTCCGTTTAAGTATAATTTCTGGGGTTCCCTACGGGTTTTAGTTTTAGGAGAGAACATAACGCCTACCGTTTTACCGGGGGAAACTTTGAATCCCCGCCTGTCAGCCCATCGACTGATCCTGTCCAGCCCCACCTGTAGTTGTCCGACCACAGCTTCGCTGTCAGGGTTTCCCGCTTTCCAAATCCCGCTATCGTCGGCAAACTGAGATAGGTCTAGGCAGGAGGGGTCGATTGATTTCTCCAGATCATTCGTCATAATATTAAACAAGGTCGGACTCAGAACTCTTCCCTGGGGGGTTCCATTTTCTACATTGTGACATTCTGAGTGTTGGTTGTCACCCTTGATTTGTATGCTTCGACCAGTGAGAAAATCCGCTATCCACTTGTGCATTCGGCCTGATATCCCGTAATGGTTAAGTTTTGCTATTAGACCTTTGGTCCACATTAGGTCGTAGGCCTTCTCCAGATCTAGGAAGATCGCGATTAGGTTACGGTCCATTTTTCTCTTAACAATAAATGCAAGTCTGATACTTGACTCCAACCGCATTATCTGGTCCAATGTGGATCGTTTATTGCGGAAGCCGCTTTGATTGTGGGATAGCAGATTTTTGCTTTCCAGGTGGTATTGTATCCTATTGTTTATCATAGTCTCTATGATTTTGCATAGACTATTTTTTAGGGAGATGGGCTTGTATGAGTTTATGTCTGCCGGATTCTTTCCGGGTTTCAGGATTGCAACAACTATCGCATGTTTCCACTTTTTGGGAATTTTTCCCGACCTCCATGAAGCATTCAGCATACACAAAACAATCAAGGCCGTTTTTTCCGGGAGATTCTTGTACATGTCGTATCCTAATGTATCCTCCCCGGGTGCTGTAGGTTTCTTTTTCCTATTTAGCGCTTTTCTCCATTCGTATAAGGTAAAATCCGTATTTAAAGGGTTTGATTGGTCGCCCCTATCTGTGAACAACTGGGGGTGTTTTTCCTCTACCATTTTACGATGTTTTTTTTAAGTTTTGAGAATGATTGGAGTTACCAAAATGAAGGGCTACATTTTGGGCTTTTTCCAGATCAGTGGTAAGCCCTGCGAGTCTTGGGGACGCTCGTGCTCCTTTTCCCCTAAGTTTTTTAATTTTGTCCCATACTTGTTTGGAGTTTGATCTATAATTTAACGATGAGCAGAATGTTTTCCGTGAAGTTTGTTTTGCTTGATTTATGGTGTTTTTGGTCAGTATTTCCTTTTCCTTGTAAGCAAGAAAGTCATTGGAGTTTTTACCGGTTTAACGCATTCTTTTTCTCCTTTATGGCTTGCTTACAGTCATTGTTCCACCATGGGACGGACTGTTTGCCGCCCCCTCCTCCCGTTTTTGGTATACAACGCTCAGCTGCCGAGGACAGCGCCTCTACGATGTTTTGATTGAAGGTTTCAATATTTTCATTGTACAGCTGAGCGTATGTAATCCCTTCACAAAGAGAACAGATCGACCCCCAGTCCTCCTTATCATATCTCCATTTGGGGGTATGAGTTTTGATATTTGTATGAATTTTAGTGTGGATGGTGGTCCATACTTGGAAGTGGTCGCTCCCTAGGGTCCATGATTGATCTACTTCCCATTCGGCGATTTCCGCGATCTTGGGCGAGCATATGGTGAGATCAATGGCTGATATCTTCCCGTTTGTCGGGTTGATTCTGGTGCCGTTTCCATCATTTAGAATTGCCAAGTTTGAAGTCGAGATCCACTTCTCAATATTTGCCCCCCCCCCCTCCGATCCAATTGGTTTCCTCCCCATTGTTCACCGTGGGCATTGAAATCCCCACATATAATAATATTATCCCCTAGATTTTTAGTGATTGATTCCAGGGTTTCTTTTTCGGTATATTGGTCCCCGCCTGGATCGTAGATGTTTACTATAATTAGGGGATAGTTACCTGTATTTATTTTTATTATTTGATGCTCAAGTGCAGTATTGTCGTGTATGGTTGGTAGAGTGCTCCCAGCAGACTCGCTCGAGACTGCGTCGCTAACATAGATTGCTAGACCTCCCCCTTTTTTCCCCCGGGTCTTTGTTTACAGTAGTTAATTGAATAACCAGGGATTTTTGGTAAGGTTGTTGATTTCTCGTTCAAGAGGGTCTCCTGCAAGTACACTACATACGGTTTATTGTTTTCTTTTAGGATTTTAATTGCTAGTTCTGTGGCATTTTGCCTAATGCCTCTGCAATTCCACTGCCATATAGTTATTGCTGTTTTTTTATTCATGTTTGTTGTTATATATTTATTTGTTTTTATTTTTTAGTTAGTAGTTTCTCGGGATACGATGGACAATTTCTTATGAAATATTATTCAGAACAAGGCACCGAATGCCCCACGGTTACCATGAACGGAGCCAAACTCATCTACATGAAAGTGTTGAAAGTCCAAGTTAAAGATTCCATCAGTTATTTGGCCATGCCTTTGAGTCGAATGCCTAAAACATTTGGAATGACAGAAATGGCCAAAGGGTATTTTCCCACTTTTTCAATACCGAAGCCAATCAGCACGTAGTGCTCCCGCATTTGCCTGACGTTCACTATTACGACACCGATGGGATGCACACCGCACACGGAGAAGTCTTCTACTCTTGGTACCACACTGACGCTTCAGACCCGTTTGATTTTAAAGAAGAAATGCTGAAGTATTGTCGATCCGATGTGGACATTTTACGCCATTGCTGTGGAATGTTTCGACAATTATTTCTAGATCATGGAGGAATCAATCCTTTGAAGGAAGCGTGTTCCCTGGCCAAAGCGTGTGGATTAGTGTACCGAAAAAAGTTCAAACCCGAGAACCAACTAGGCATCATATCCCCTAGCACTTATCTCTCGGTCAGTCGTCAATACTCTGCCAAAGCATTGAGTTGGCTCCATTACTTGTGTGAAAAGGAAGACAAATGGATACATCATGAGAGAAACGGAGGAGAAAAGAAAATTGGCAGTCTTTCTGTCGATGGTTGGGATTTAGAACCCCCCCTGACTGTGTACGAATTTCAAAGATGCTTATTACACGGATGCCCTACCTGTTGTCCTCAACGAGACCTAAAAATCCTCTCACAGTAGTCACCATGGAAGAGTTGTATGAACACAAATACCTACGACGTCTGTAGTTAGAAAATCAAGGATACCATGTGGTAGAAATGTGGGAGCACGAGTACGATCGACGTTTCAAAACCGATCCCGAATTTAGACGCATTGCCGAAAGTTACGACGTGGTAGACATCGAACCTTTGGAGGACGAACCAATGCCACACGCTTGCTGTACGATGTAGATGAATCTCGAGGAGAAGAAATCAAATACATCGACGTGTGTTCGTTGTATCATTGGGTGTGCAAATAGAAGCGATTCCCTACAGGACACCCTGAAATCCTGACAGAACACATTCGTCAATACGAAGGATTGATAAAATGCAGTGTCTTACCCCCGACTCACTTGTACCATAGCCGACAGCTTCTAAGATATCTCAGGTCGAAACGTTACGTTCGAACAAGAGGCTTTCAGAGATCGTTCTAATCTCATTAACTGCAATTTTCATGAGGCGAATCTGATTGTTTGAGACTTCAGAATACACCGATCGTATTATCCACTTCAAGCCATGATGCTATGGTTTGAGGGGTTATATCCTCTTTCGCCGGAAGAAATTTCTGTGCGCTTCAAATAATGATCCAGATCACGGACACGGTCTTGCATCGTCGCCCCTCTAGACGTATCAATCGAACAAAGCGAGCGTATGACCACTCTTTGATTGCCCGATGACAGCAACCTATTCTTATCTACAAATTCTGGTTGCGTCATTAGACCCACAGAACCTGTCTATCTGAACTGGAGATATTTCGGGTCCATTGAAAAAGACTTAAAACTCACTTACTCAACATGCGGAAGCTAAAGCTATCAGAATGCATGTCTTGCATGATAGCATCTTTAGTAAGATTCTGGGTAAGGACTCGAACTGATCTGAATTGAGCCATGTCAAACCCACAAAATATTCCATTTCGGCAACAGGTAATGGGATGTTGGTAAATTAAAGTCTGAATTGGCTAACAGGTCTGATAGATCTTTATCACGATGCCTTAAAGTGTCGGATATCATGGAACGGTAGCCTTTTGATAGTAACCGAACCTAACTTTTTCTCCTCAAACAGCCAGAGAAGAAAGTCAGCCAATAGTGGGATTCATGTACTCAAAGGAGTAATACTGTTGACCTTACACCCTGAACACGCGCCACTTTTCTTCGTAAGCGTTTAAAGTGGACGGCCTCCTAGGTCGTGAGATTCTCTCTACAACTGAAAGTTAAAATTCCTTTCTTCGCAAGGCTCTACCGACAAGATGCAGGCGTGGAGGAGGGATCAGGGACCAGAGAGACAACGGTGGGCAGTTTGTGATTACGCATTGTTGCAAAAAAGTATATCATTGGAAGCCGTAAATTCGCTCAAATCCGATGAAAGACGGACTGATGAATGGACCACACGGTGATTCGGTCCCCAATCCCACCCAACCCCCTCCACAATCTTCCCCGTTGAGGAGGTAGGTCACCGCTACCGAGATGTCTGTGGAATGCTTTCCGGCATACTTGGTCCTTCCAGAAATGAAAACCGTCGAATATAGCCTTCATTTCCAGAAGGTTGACGTGAAGAGGTAACTTCTCCGGACGACACTTGCCTCCTACCGTGGAGAAGCATGGCAAAGTTCGGCTTCCCAACAATACGAACTGGCGTCCGTACATACCGTAACCTCCAGCTGGGACTTTTATAGAGGAATTCCTGTTGTAAGGCAAAGTTTGGTGCAACGCTGATGCAAGAGTAATACAAATTCGGTCATGATCGTAACTCTCTGAATGAGTCAACGGGTGAATGGGCGCCACTGGGCCAGCAGGTCTATCTGCAAAAAGCGCATGAAAAGGCGGCCAAGGAGAATGTATTCCGCTACCGCACTGAGCAAACCAAACATTGCAAAAGTGGTCTCGCTGGAGTCCATTCCTTGCTGGAAATCTACTACACGAGTCCTATTTCACGCTACGCATACATGAGGGAGACGGACGAGGTTGAAATTGGACAGAAACTCCATGCTCAGGTGAACAACATGAACAAAATGCTGGCATGGGTTGAGATCTAAATTTTCCTAATTCATCATAAAGCCTACTTGACCTAAAAGTGACAGTAGATCGTTCCTGACCTTAATCAATATTGAACTCACCATGTGTTTTTGGAGGACGTCGTTCAGATACGACGCAATCGTTCTTGACGAAGTCGATCTTAACAGGGTGATGACGCAGTTAATGATTTTTTTTTTTTGTTTTTGTTTTTTTTTTTGTGAACACCCATAGACAGATGTTGAGACACAATGGGAGTACACGAAATTTATATTTTGTCTATTGGTAGGCACACTGAAGGAACCTGCCTAAAGCCGGTTGGATAGTGACCTGAATATATGCGTAGGTAAGGTCTAAACTGACTGTAAATTTGTCCCTTTTATAGAAAGCCTGATTGACCTTGCAATTTTCCTTTTGAATGTTTGGTGTGACAATGTATTTGTTGAGCCAGCTGAAGTCTATGACCGGCCTAAGTTTTCCACTGGCTTTGGGCACTAGCAAAAGATTGGAATAAAATCCCAAAGAGTTTGGTTTGCAAATAATCTCCACTGCCCTCTTGTCGAGTAAGAACCAGATCTCTTTCTGCAGAATTTCTGTCCAAATCTGACGGCACGTCTGTCACAAAAGGAAAAGACAAATTGGGACGGGGCAGTATAAAATAAATCTGAAGCTTCTCTGAAATGACTTGGATTGCCCATTTGCTTTGCGATAAATGTCCGATCCAGCGCTGATGAAAATGAAGGAGTCTGGAAAGCACCGGTTGGCTGTTTGGAGGTGGTCGGGATGGCGAGTCAGCGGCGGTTGTTGGGAGGCTTGGGGAAAGAGAAACATTGCTTTTTATCCCCTTTATTGAATTGCCTCCGGAACTGTGGGGTCTAATTCCGCCTGAAATGTGACTGCGGTCGAACCTGTTGTTTTTGTTGTTGGGCAGTGCTCAGCCCATTATCTCTTTTCCTATGATAATCTCTCCATTGAGGCTGAGAGAGACTGATTTGGTCCGAAAGCCGGTGTAGGCGGCAAGGCCAGTTTTACAGGCAGTTCCTGAGCTGACTGCCTCTAAACCTCTTATAGTATACATCCAAATAGTAATGGCTACCCGAAAAGTGTAGCCCAGAGAACCAAGGAGTGATGCGGCTTGAGTGACGACAAGCAAAGGCAGGCATCTCGTCACACTAAATTTAAGTTAGCTGAAGCCGTCAGTTTGTTAGCCATAGAATCGTTGCGCCGTTCTGCTAATGCCCTTGGAGATCCTGGCCGTATATTCACAGACATGATCGCTGCTCATCTTTTCGGCCAAACATAGAGGATATTGCCACAATGTTACGCACAAGCTGGAGATGGCATGAAAGGAAACATTCCTGTCCATCCTGTAAAACGTGGAGGTAATCATATTCTCCCTTGCAATGTTTGCATGAAGCTTTGGAAGCTCAGTAGTAAAATGTGTCCAAATGGGTTCGATACCAGCATGACAAAAACGACGCTTGTAGTTGACATTCAAGAAAGAATGCATTAGCATTGTCCAGAACAGATGGGCTAATATTTGCTTTATTTTCGTCAACTGCGGCAGTAGACGGAAGGAGGGATGGTCGTGTTCGTCTTTCAAATCTAATGATCTGAGAATGCTAATTCAGGTTATCCCCGCATTCACTGTGGGAATTGTCCTCGTTGGGTCCTAAGTCCATGTCTGTCTCCGGAAGCATGGACGAGGCATTGCCATCGTCTCTAAGCGTATCACGGCACCTCTCCAAAATAGATAAGCTGTAAACAAATGACGTGCAGTTTAAATCAGCGGCCGGTTAAGAGACAGGGCTTGGCTTGTCGGTATGGACGGCCGTAGTGTGTGCTGGGCGGCCGGATAGACGGTCGACTCTGGAACCGCCCGTGCAGAATGCGGGGCGAAACGGACGAATCGGTCAAACTGATTCCCGTATGATCCACTTACA
This sequence comes from Margaritifera margaritifera, assembly GCA_029931535.1. NCBI lineage: Eukaryota > Metazoa > Mollusca > Bivalvia > Unionida > Margaritiferidae > Margaritifera > Margaritifera margaritifera. Next base: position 116,341 of record JAQPZY010000609.1, on the reverse strand, counting down.
ACGAAACTGTCAACTGGTATGTAGCAATGCTCACCGAAGTCACAGGCCTCTGGTCACTAGACAGTAGGTACGGCCTCTGGTCACTAGGCAGTAGGTAAGGCCTCTGGTCACTAAGCAGTAGGTACGGCCTCTGGTCACTAGGCAGTAGGTACGGCCGGCCAGACGGATGGACTGGCTGATCGGCATCCAGAGCGGCGGCGTACAGCATGAAAGTATGTTGAAATGGATCAAGATCAGAGAAATGCCCCATGCTCCCGGGCTTACAGGTCGAAGGCCATGCTCGGATATGCGGAGAGACTTGCGCCCACTGGGCTGCCATGATATGGGGGAGTGGGACGCTCCCCATAAACTCCAGACTATCCATTGTGGTTAACAACGGACGTACGGACAAAAACTGTTCCAACGTCAGTAACTGCATCGTTGGCTCCTGTACCAACTATAATAGCTTACTACAGACTATTATATCAACTTACTGCATTGATGGGTTGAAATCACAAAGATATTAAAGGATTTCGGGAGAAAGTGCGGGTATTCTTTGATAGTGCCGAGCAAAAGCTTAATATTTTTAGCGGTAGTAATGAAGAGGTAATATGTAAGAGTTTCTTCCCTTGGTTAATAAGGTATAAAGACGGAAAAGACGATAATGGTATTTATACCCAATAATATGGAGATAGCAAATTATGGATATAGCAAGATATTGGGGTGGGGGTCCCAGGAGGTACATTATAAACAAGTTTCTCTGTGCAATTTTCATGTATACAATATTAACAACACTCTAAAAATATACACATGTTTACGAAACTTTAACTAATCCCAAAACTTTCATCACTACATGTTTACATTTGGCTTATTTTCTTAGACATTTTATGTAATTCTTTATCGTTTGATTTTTAGGAAATTCATTTCTAATTAGCACCATATCGCCAGTGTTGTGCTGGCATGCCGTTAAACCCTATACATATATTCTATACCCAAAACTGTGCCAACATATTATCTTATTTAAACGTTCTCTCATTGTTTTATTAAATAAGCCATCCTTTTGAAACAAATTGGGGGCAGGGATTTACAATTATTTTATACTTAATGATGTACATGGTGTGGAGAAAAAAAATGAAACAACATATGAACAACATTAAAAGCTGAACATTTAACTTTCAATATTGCAAACATATTGAGAGATGTTTTTAAAGCATGCATTCAATATCATACATTATAATTTTCTTTTTCCTTCATTGTGCCTTCAAGAACGAAGTTCTCAAATAGATTTACTGTATAACTCGACCTAAAATGGAAGGAATTATACGAATCGAATACACAGATGTTAAGCATCAAGATGATAACTAAAGTTACTACTGTACCTTTTCCTTTGCACGAGGCTTAACGTGGCTATTTTTCAGAAACACAAAAATGTAATTTAAATAAGAAAATGATGTATATTTATATTTTAAAAAATCTAAAAAGTCTTCATACAATTTCTTCACCCTAAAACTGCATGAAAGCAATATGAAACGTTAACATAAAACAAAGATTTTATGGAACACGATGTCTTGATTGACAGAATACGAGATATATGTACTAACTCTGCAAGACAATGGACACCATCGCAGTTGATAATTTTGACACCATTTCAGTCATTTTTGTTCTGGCAATTTAAAAAAAGATAGAACTGACCAGAAATAGTTAACTTTGGGACAAACATCAGCACTATCAGTGTAAGAAAGGCAATATTCATGTCATGCATAATGTTTTCAAAACAAATACTTTGTGGCTCTATAAATGGGTTCAGAAAACACGTCATTACTTTATGATGAACTATATCATACACTTGTAATTTCCATTGGCCAATTTAAAATACATGGACAATGAAACTTTTTAAAATATGAAAACAATATACATTTAAAAATGAAACTTTGAGATGAAACTAATAATTACCTCTCTCCAGAACAGTAGAGGGAAATCATGCATCCAGACAGATCTAGAAATGCCAGTCACATCTAGCTTTGAATCTTATTTTTATTTTGATCTAAGAATGTTTCAGCATGGAAACTAAAAATCCCTGAAATATATCAGTATAATTCTTGAATTCTAAATGTCCATGAGAGGTAATACTTGATATACTGTTGGTCTATTTATACAGTTCCTCTATACCTCTAATTTTCATACATCATCAATTCATAACAAATGCTTATTAGCTGCTACCATTTATTTTCTGGACACGTCGCTTTTTTAAAATAAAAATTTGAAATATTTAGTATTTTATAATTTAAGTAAATTCTAATATTGTTACCTAGAATTATTTGCTAGCCCCAAATAAATATACAAAAATACAACAAATGTACATACAATAGAGTAATCAGATACAATATCTGAAGAAGTAACTACTACTAGAATTTCAAAAGAAATTTATCTTTTCAGTATGAGGTACACATGGGTAGATTCTTTTTTTTACTTTACCTCCATCCACACCAATTGAGAGTGGGTGATCATATTTGGCATCATGCTTCAAATCCTGAATGCAGCCCCTGTAATTGTTTCAGGGTGGTGTTAAAAAAAATATGTGGATATTTGTTATGGCTTCCATCTAGCGCTCTCATTAACATGAATATGCAATATGATGTCATTTCACCTTCCATATATGGGAAACATAAAAGAAAACTGTCTGATTGACCTCATTACAACACAGCTGACACTAATAAGCAAATGTCTTGCATTTAGGACATCTGATGATTTACCGTTCCTCTCTGCAACACTTGCTGCAGCTGTGTATAGCAGGAGTCAATTCTTCCATACTTGCATCTAAAAGGTTTGTTCTAAAATAAGTCCAAGCTTCTGTTAGCATCCACTTTCTGTTCTGATATCCTGACAGGCGTCCATTGACTTCAAAATAAAATAAAAATAATATATTTTAAGATAGTGTGCTTCTGTAAAACCAATGCTTTCCACGCAGTTCAAATTACGTGATTATTTCAATATGATGTCATGCATATGATGAGGTCTCTTTTTACCACGTTGCTATTACCTCTTGGAGAGACTGAACGTAAAATGACATAGTTTTGACTTCTATCTTTTATTATATATTGAAAAAAACATTCTTATACAATTATAATAATTGCAAACACAGTCATGTATAAGAAAATGATAAAGTCAACCGAAATGTAAGAGAACTTTAGATCTTACAAGTGTGTCCTCTCTATTCGACTCGCGTCTTTTTCTCGCCTCAAAGTATTTCCTTTAATTTCTTCTTAACTTTTCGTCATTTTCTAGGGACGAAATGCTAAACTTCTGTCTTTGCACTGAGTCCGGTACGAGCATTCAGAGCCCAACGCTTTATTCAGTGCGAGGTAATATCTTTAATAATCAGCTGATTCCGCAGCAGGGAGTGATGTAGAAAGTGGAAAGGCTTTTGAATGGGTATTGCTGAAAAGAAAGGTTGATTCGCTAAATTATAACTGAGTCATGGTCGTCTGAGAGTTATGCATATGTGAGTTAGAGTCCGTTGAATGGATATATGCAGTGAGAGTTATGCATATCTGCGTTAGAGTCTGTTGAATGGATATATGCAGGTTTTTCTATCTTCTTGCAATTTAGAAGCTAGACAAAGCTGCGAGACGACAGTCGAATAGGGAGGTGGTGTGGGGTCTGACTTGCATTCCTTGTGGATATTTATTGTATAGATGCGGGTATTTCTTTATTTCTTAACTTTTCGTCATTATTATTGACGCGGCGTCAAACTTCTGTGGTAAAGACCACTGATTAGCCAATTGTTAAAACTGACTGTAATATGTGCCAGTACTTATTAGGGTTTTGTTTAATTTCACGCATGATCCTAGGCAGTTTCGTGTTTAGAAATATTATCTGCCCTCCCCAGCCCCAGAGCAGTCCCTGACTAAGCTTGTTCGTGGCCATTGGCCCACCTCACAAATTTGATCGGGCAGCTACCTGGCCATGTTTTTATTTTAAGTTTCAGTTTGATGCGGTTAATTTTTGTGCAAAAATGAATTTGTTGGTTTCCCAAGTAGAAGGGTTTCGGTTTACTGAATATTTGCTATTGAAACTTAAGAAGGAAAAGTTCGGGACAAGAAAAATGTTTCGGCTTAAAGAGAATTTAGGTTTAGTAAATCTTCGGTCTTCATAGGTATCACTGTGGTTTTAATGTTACTCACCCGTAACATCATTGACCACTATGGTTTGAATGGATGACCACTATGGTGTTAAGACGTGTGTGCATGTACTCTAATGCACATTTATAAGGTTTGTTTCAAAATAGCTTTGAAATGTTTCGAATTTTGTGGGGATGGGGTGGGGGATGAGGGACTCCTCTACTTCCTTCAGAATATATTTTTGGAGATGTGCACTTATTTTACTAATACAGTACTAATCAAAAGTTAGCATAATAGTTTTTACTAAGAGTATTGTATTCTATTCGATCAAAATGTATATTCATGGTTATTTTTTTTACAAGTTATGATCACTGGAGTGATATTTGTTTATAATACAAAATGTAGCATTTTAACTGGTTATGTCCATGTTGTTTTTTAAATACTAAAAATAACAAATATTCTGGCATTTTTTTTCTTGATGGTTTTAATATACTGTATATCTGACAGTACTTCTGTTCTTAACTAATTATGGTTGTACTCTAACTATGCCAAGCTTCTACAATTATTACTCTCTTTACTGTACAGACTGTGATAGCTCGTTATAATCACATAGCGACTCACGGTACTAATGATATGCAAGAATGGGAACCAGTCTAGAAATGAGTGAAGATAAAATAGAGCATATATGGGTTTGGCTGGCCAGGGTTGGTTGATAATGAAAGTAAAATTTTAGTGAAGAGAAACTTTTGAGAGCTTATCCTACTTGAAACTGGAAACAATAGAGACAATCTTTCATTGGTCAGAATTTCAGTCCTTTTACAGACTTTGACTTTGGAAAACTTATGACTGAAATTAGCACCTGATTCTTTGGTGCTGAATTGAAAACAAGCTTGCATCAAGGATAGGTCTATACTGATGTCGATACTGATAAATATAGGTTTGATCATGAACATTCAGAAATTTAAAGTTATTCAATTTTTAATATCATGCTGTTTCCATAGGTTTATTATGGAAACTGAATTAGTACCGTGAGTCCAAAAGCCCTCATCGGCAGTGGCGGCGTGAGGGTTCGAGGTGCCTGGGGGCAATGTTCTTTGTTCTTTAATGGCGCCCCTACTTTGCCACAGAAAACAGTTTTTATGTCAGTTGCCAGCCTCCACCCACACCCAACACCCATCTGGCCCCTGTTACAGCAATAAAAAAGCTTCCGACGGCGCCCCCCTTGCCCCGCGCATAGGGGCAATTGCCCCCACCCCGTGTCCCCCCACCCCCCACCCCCGTCGCGCCGCCACTGCTCATCTTGGATTGGTTACGTACAATATCAATGCCAGGATTTTAAAGAGTTTCTAACAAATAAAACAATTCCCATTCCACCTGTTACATCTCTTATGTTGGAATATCCTGTTTCTTGACACAAGTTTTGCTTTTGTCCCATGTTATTCAAAATTGAATAACATTTCCCACATTGTTATATAGTTGGAGATTAAAATATTGAAACAGAATTGTTTTTAAATATTTGATATAAAGTTGATACAAAACTATTTTCTATAGAATATACCCAGACTACAATGGTAGAAACATGATAACTCGCAATTAATACTCAAGCAAGAGAAAGAATGAAGACAAATAAGACCAATATTTACAAATGGGTAAACCTCTTGCCTTGTTGAGATTGAAATGGAGGTGGAGCAAGCTACGCAGCACCGATTGTTCACGCAGCAGGGCGTCGAGACCCCAACATCAATATCAAGGTCTTAAAGTGTGACTTGATAGAAGGCACGATCCAGTCAAGTTGCTCGTATATAATGCGCAAAGACGATGTACTAAGGTTTAGATAACCCTGAGGTCAAAACGATCTCACTGGACGGTATATTTGTGACTTTTCATCCGACTATGACAGATTGCAGAAAAAGGGGAATAATTCGACATTGTAATCGCAAATAAAAACCAACCATTGATGTTTTGCGGAAAGTATCCTTGTAAGATTTTAATTAAGGTATTCAGGCTAATTCCTTGTACAATTGATAGCTTTTACACTGAACCAACACTACCCCAACCCCTTTTTTACGTTCATTTTTGACAGTAAAGAGTTATTTTTAATATTTTCCTGTGACAAGGTGGCTCAGACAAACAGTATGGGTCTTATGCATGTCTGAAGTTCACTGGTATTACAACAAATTGACATGCCTCTAATGACCCCTTAACCATCTCGATTTTGAGATATCTACCTCTGTAGCAGACATACATAAACACGTAAACCAAGTCGGCTGTTTATTTGCAGCCCAAGCTACGCATTTGATCTCCAATGCTAGTCTAACTGTGACAGGTAGTGACCAAACAAGTCAACCCATTTTCAAACCTAACTCAAAGTAAATGTAAACCATATTACAGGTTTATTTTTTGTGCAAATTTATAAACACAAGGCTCGTGTTTATTAGGCCATTGCCCTCTATCTTAAAAATTGGGTGGTGGGGGAGGGTTGTCAAAATACGATAATACCCAGTGAGACCTAAGGTTTAGATAACTCTGTAATCAAAACAGCCTTGTGTCAGCGATATATTTGAAAGAGCATGAGCTGTGCGGAGCGTGATCACGTACTAGCAATAAAGAGAGGACAGCAGACGCTACCAGACAAATGACTGAATAAAAACCATAAATGGCTTGTAACAAATTATCATATAATAGCTCTATAAATTATGCCGTACGGTATAAAGGACGTATCTCTAGTTCTCTTACTGCTTAGGCTCCAGAGCAGTAACTTGCTTAATGTGCAAGTACAACGGACTGAATGGAATACTGCCACCTTATTGGTCGACTTCAATCATCATCATCTCCGCGTAAATGGAAAAGAGTAAAGGTGAAAGCAAACAACTTTGCCTGACACCACGTCCAATTTGTCCTGGTTCGGAATTACGAATTACCATCTGTTACTCTTACTAATGCTTCCTGTTGTGTATATAGTTTGGTAAAGAGTCTCCTGTCTCTCCAATCCACGCCAATCATCTTCAGAATTTCCATCAGCTTTCTCCACCTGACCCGGTCAAATGTTTTATCAAAATCGACAAAGCAGATGAAAGCTCCTCTTGATGTTCTAGCCTTCGTTCGCACATGATTCTCATCACCACTATTCCTTCTCTCGTTCCGCATCATTTTCCAAATCCAAACTGAGTCTTGCAGATGAGGTAATTTGCTTTCGCCTCTAAACGGTTTATCAATACTTTTAACATGATGTTAGAAGCATGCGAAATCAGACTGATTGTCCTGTGGTTTGCACATTCTACAGCGTTTGAATTCTTTTGTAGCGTCACTATTATCGATTTCGTAAAATCCTCACGTCACTCACCTTTTGTATATATATCTTTGCACAGAACACTCAACTCTTTTTCAGCTTTCTCTCCGAGACTTTTGATAAACTCTGCTGGTATACGGTCAACACCCTCTGCTTTTACACGTTTGAGATCCCTGATTGCATTCCTCACTTCCGCTTCTATTAGTTCAGGTCCTTTCTCGTCAGCTTGAACACTTTCTTCATTTTCGAGTTATATATCCTCCATTCTGTGTTTGCCTTCTTTATCATACAATTCTTCAATGTATTGCTTCGATCTGTTGCAGCTCTTTTCAACTACTTGAAGCAAGACACCATCTTTGTCTTTAATCGCTATGCTTGTTTGTTGGTCGTTTGCTTTCACCTTCACTCTTTTCCATTTACTCAGAGATGATGATGATTGCAGCAATGGAATAAGTGGAAGAAGGAATTAGAGTGGGAGGATAACTACTGAAGGGTATTAGGTTCGCCGATGATCAAGGAATGATTTCAGGATCAGAAAGTGGATTGCAAAAGTTGATGGACTCCTTGAACACATATGGAAAGATATTCGACATGAAGATCAATATGAAGAAGACCCAGGTTATTAGAATTTGCAGAGAAGGAGTTAAAGATCTGAATATTACAATCGACGGAGAAAGAGTAGACAAGTGAGAAAGTTTAGATATTTAGAATCTTTGATCTCAGATGATGGAAGGTGCCAGGATGAGGTAAAAACAAGAATTGAAATGACCAAAGATGCATTCAACAAAAGGAAAGAATTGCTGAAACATCAAACGAGCAAAGGCCTAAAGAAAAATATTGTCAACACCATTGTATCGTGTGTAGCGCTCCATGGCTCAGAAACGTGAACGCTGAGAATGGAAGGCAAAAAAGGGTAGAAGCATTGGAGATGTGGATATGGAGGCGCATGGAGAAAGTTAGTTGGAGAAACTAACAGACAAATGAAGAGGTCCTAACATTAGTCGATGAAAAGATAACTTTATTGAATGTTATACTCAATACTCAAAAGGAAGAAAAAGTGGATCGGACATATTTTAAGAGGTGAAATCCTGTTAAGAGAAGTCATAGAAGGCAGAATGGAAGGAAAGCTACCAAGAGGACGGCCTAGAATCATGCTACTTGACGATCTCAAGGATAACTCATATGCGAACATGAAACGTAGAGCCATGCTAAGATAAGAGTGGAGAAGATGGATGTCTTGAACCTGCCTTAAGGCAGAAAACCTATGAATGAAATTGGTCGTCTGAAAATCTGGCTTTCAATATGTGCAGTACTTCATTTTCGGTCGACCAGTGAGAGGGCAGTATTCCATTAAGCTCGTTGCGCTTGCATATTAAGCGGGCGCGATCATGACCATGTCGACCGGTACCGTGGGATAATGGTCTGGTATTCGTTAAGGGTGTAGTAGTAAGGCACACTTTGTGCAGACATAAAAAGTAGAATGCCTGAGCTAAACATCGGTACCAAATTTATTACGCTATGCGAAGTGTAGCTTGAAATAGCAGCGTTGATTCTTAAATAGGTCGCACGAGCAGGGAAAGAAGTGTATCCCTTGTAGTATTATACTACATGTATGATTTACAGGTAAAATGTAAGCAACGATACGAGTTCCTGTGTTTTAATCAACCCCGCCCCAAAACCAGAACTGGCAGAGAATGCAAAGCTGATGTCTTCAAGATCACACTTTATGGTATCCTTTCAAAATGTTTGGGTACATGTCGGCATGTTTGCATTTTAATTTGCATCAGAAGTGCACAACCTGGTTGGTTGATATGGTGCTTGCTTTGTTTTTAGTGAGGGTGGGGAGGGGCTGGAATTTTCTTTTTAAATGAAATATTTTGTCTTCTCTAAACTCAAGACAATGTCATTGTCAACAGACAATATGGATATACTATTTTATTCCTACGAACACCTTTTTTGCTTCAATAACAGACTGTAAATTTAATATTTTCCCACAAAAACAGGATTACTTGTTTGAAACATGTTTGAAAGCCATCCTTATAAAAGAAATTCCAAGCCTCCCCCCCCCGAATTGGTGCCTTATTTAGGTCAACTTCTTAAAATGATTATAATTAATATTATCTTTGTGGTGTTGGTAGATGGATGAATTTTAACACCCAGTAGGTAGATGCAGACATTAGGTAAAGTAAACATAATAGTGCAGAACCGTGTTTAAACAATATAAAATTGTGTCATTGTACGTATGGGATATTTTATTAATCTGTTTATTAAATTAATTTTCTCTTTCATTTTCAGTTTATAAAGATGGAAATGAATGCCTTGTCAAGGGACGGTGTTTTAGATCACAAAAGAAGAACGAGTCGCCACATGTTGTTGAGGTAAACATGCCATATTCATTTAAATTTCTTTTCTGAATCTAATTAGCTTTATTTCTGCAACAGGCATCAAGCATCAAATATTAGTTCGGGCTTGTGCTGCAGGTTACAGCTTGTCATCATGTCTGCACAAAAAACCCCTTTACATAAATACAATTTATTTATAACAAAGTTATATTTGTACGTATATTTCAATGAGCATTTACTTTTAATTTTATAAATTTTTCAACTTTTATTGCTTATTATGTTTCCATTCTCCCATTCAACTGGGGAAAATCAGCAGTGTGGGCATACGTTTTTATGAGTACAAATTTAGTGTGTTTATATGTTTGTATCTTATAGGTTGTCATTTCTGCAGAAAAGGTATTCTCGTCAACATGCTCATGCACAATTGAACAGAGTGATGCTTGCGGACATGCAACAGCTGTTCTGTACCAACTGGCTTACTACAGAAGCAGGAAAATGGGGTTAATTCCAGTTGACACCGCTAAAACATCATTACCTCAGACTTGGCATCAACCTAGGGGAGAGAAATTGAGAGGATCCAAAGTGGATGATATAGTTGTCCAGGGTTATGATCGTATCAATCCCCACCGGGCTAAAAAGGTATTAAGTCCACAATGTACAACCCTATTCCCGAAGATGCCCAGTTTAAAGTGAGTGAGCTTGTGGAAAAACTTCAGGATCCTAAAATATTATTTCCCACTGTGGTCAGTGGTTCTGATTCTCCAAAGGTTGTAACACATTATGGAAAATTTGTGAAGGGCAGTATTTTGAGCTACCAGCAAAGAATATCGAGTGACTATGTTTTAAATCTAATGAACATCGATACTTTTCCAAAATTACCCAGTAGTAATGTAATGACAAGTAATGTTGTGACAGTGTTGACTGAGAGTCAAACAGCAAAGTTTGAAGCTCTGACAATTAGTGAGACAGAGATCTGGGAAATTGACAATAACATCAAACTGCAATCCTGAGACCCCAGATGGCACAGTATCAGAAAGGACAGGATAACGGCATCAAATGCTGGAGCAATGGCAAAACGCAGAAAAGGTAAAGCTTGGTGTTGTATTGGTTTATTTATATAATTAACATGATATTATATTTAATGCGTCATAGTACATGCACTTACAAAACTGGCGACCAATTAAATTAATTTTCATGTACAAAGATGTAGTAAACCTAAAGATTCAACATATACATCACAAACAGTTTGAAATCTAGATGTTATTGTACATTACAATGGACTTACTTTTCATTGAATAAATACTGATTTCAGTGTTTTGCACATGCGGCCACTCTATGTGGAGCTTCCTACAACTTCAAACTTAAGTTGATGTCTAATGTAGGTACAGATGAATGTCCTTGTAAGTATGTGCAGCTGAGGGATATTATAATGAATATGTTTTGGCTTGTGCAACACATGCTGCAGGCAAGATAAAGTTGCCTTTACTCAAAAAGTTTCTCTCTCTCTCTCTCATACAAAGGTTTCATCTCCAGATGGTGAGAAGTTAGCGAAACGTTTAAGAAGTACCAGACATGTGACCACTGCTGCTATGAAGCATGGGTTGTAATCAGAGGGGTTAGCAGCAAAAGAATATGTCAAGGTAAACTGCAACATTAATCACAATTAAAATACAAGTACTGCTTGAAAGACTTTCACGAAATTGCACAAAGTGCTTCACAGTTATGCACTTGCACTAAAGCTCAAAAGCAATATGTATGCATTCAAGGTGCCGTTTTAAAATATTAAAATTGTATTAAACATGTACAAATATATTTAATATTTCAAAATTTAAAAGAATTCTTGAAATTCATATCTTGCATAAATTATATCTGCATGACAATTAGCCATATCATATTTCTTCAAATAAACTTTCTAGGGCACTGTATTTGCCTCAAATGGGATAGTGTTTTGGAATATATAAAAAAAAACTCGCAGATTTGTTTCTTCCTAAAACAAATGTAGACAACAAAACATGTAGAACCTGCTCAAGAAATGATAGAAAATAATATTTATTTGGATAAAAGGACACCCCTGTGTGTAAGAACAACATTTCATTTGAAGAAGACAATAAAAACATTTAATTTGTGGGATGTTTGATTTTGATTTGTTTCTAAATGTTTTTTCTACTTTTTTTCTTCCAGAGAATGGATGACAGTGTCAATCTGTACCCAAGTGGCATAATTTGTGAGCCCATTTTGTCATTGGCTGGCTGCAACTCCTGATCAAAAAGCCTACAACCCCAACAGGAACCCCGCTTATGCTTTGTTGGAGATCAAACGTTCAGTTGCAGATACGTTACTATCTCTTAAGTACCTTGTGGTCTTTGATGATACCTTGAAATTAAAGACAAACCACAACTACTACTACTAGGTTCAAATGCAGTTGGCAGAGACAGTTTTGTGTGGTTAGATGTTGAGACAATTCTGTTTGACAGGGAATTTTGGCTAGCTGCCAAGGACAAGCTTGACCTATTATATTATACATTCTACCTTAATTAATAGTTTTCCTGTCTGTATATATGCAAATGACTAGGTTCTGTAAGATATACTCAAGTGATTTGTATATGTCTTTTCCTTATTAAATCATTCCGAAAACCCAAAGCTATATATTTATCTGTACGTAAAATGGCTGCAAGTCATTTGCCAATGCGGACCTTTTTATGCTGCTTTTAAAATCTACTTCCATAAGTTGGCAAGTTTAAATTCAGCTTTGTGGGTTTTAGTGTCACATTGAATCTAGTTGTTTTATCACAAATATACAACCACACATATATATATATATATATATATATATATATATATATATATACAACACACAGACACACACACCTATCTAGACAAAGGTATTTACATGAAAATCAAGATGTCAATGAAATATGGCACTATTTTACTAACGGCCTAAAAATAAACTTGTACATTAATGACATGTTAATAAAATGAACCATACGTGGTATTTTCGTAATGTCATAGAATCTTTGTTTTAATTCATAAGTTCTACATGACACTTCCGTGTCACAAAATGTTACTTCTTTTCTTTAATTACTAGTCGTATGAGCAACGTCAGTAAATTTGCAACTGTCCACAATTGATTTATTGACCCAGAAATTTTAAAAGGTGGACTGTAATAATTTGTATTCTTTCACCCTCTTAACGTGTCTTTCTACATGTATCCTCAGGCTTGCAATTGTCCTCCACCTAGGAAACTGTGAATTGCCCATCACTACACAGAAATTATGGTGTTGCAATGGAAACATCAATACCTTCTAAAAACCTTGTGTAAAACAAAACCTTTATCCGTCATAATGTGGTCCACTTTTCTAACAAATCTAGAAGCCCAGACAGTTTTGGGATCTCCACATCACTCATCCATCCCGAGTACAAGGCAGACACAAATGTGACAGAACCATGTGGAGCTATCAATACCAAACCTTTCCACATGTTCCGACTTTTGTAGTTTGAAAAACCTTTGATCCAAGCACTAAAGATGAGGGTGAACTGTAAACATTTCAGTACAGTCAGTTATAATTCTGGTTTCCAGGTGGGACAGTTGAAACTCGCGAGGCATATTTGCTTGAACCTGCTCACGACTTGGCCAAATATTTATACTTTCCAATAAGAAATACAAATAATTTTTCCATGTGATTATTTTCCGACTTACAGAAGACCTGTAAATATTAAATCAAACAGACATATCTTCAATCGGAAATCCGCATCTCTATCTACACTAAAACATGAAAAGCTCATTTACTGGGTTCATTGCTTTTTGGCGCCCCCTGATGTTGAGGTCATTCCCAGTGTTATAATATAAGCTCTTCATTTCTAACCGCATCAGGTTTGATGCTATGGAAGAAAGTTATAAAAGCCTCATTTGTTGGAAAACCAGGTGTAAGATTGATCATGTCATCATCATCTGTGAATCTGTTGAATCCAAATTTCTCCATGTTTAGTTTTCAATCCTAATCTCGCAGTCTCCTTTCCTTCTCTTCCAATTCTGTTGTTTGTTTGTTTTTTTATTATTTTTTCTCCGTCTCTCTTCCAGGTCTGTAATTTTACTTTTGAATGGTATATGCAAGTCAGAGAATCTGAAGAAGATTAAATAATCTTGGAGCTTTTCATCAACATTTGTAAATATAATGGAGAAAAAAAATATAACTAGAAAAGTTACCAGCTCCACTATAATTCATAATTAGATAAGATTGTTACTCTTAACAGAGGCTGCTTTCCACTGATTCTATGCAGATCTCTCTCTCTCTCACACACACACACACACACACACACACACACACACTTTGAAATAAATGTATAAATGGGGAAAACAAATCGTTATGCCGCTACGGTTGGGTTGCATATCGGCATACATAAATGTTATGACATTTGGTACCATCTGGGATAACAGCAAGCAAAAAAGACCAACAAAAATCATGGTCTTTTTAGAGTGAAAACAAGAAATTATGCAGCGATATGTATCTTGTGCAACTACCCCACAAAGAGTTTGGGACTTGTTTGCATACATAAAAACTTGAATGTAAACTTTAACCTTCCCTGTTGACGATGACACTGCCACCTGAATAAGCAATATTTATGTCTAGCCTTTGCTAAAATAGGAAAGACAATTGGAGGAGCTGTCATTCACAAAAAACAACAAATGTACACTAAAAACAGTTGATACTTACTTGTCTGAGGTCATTGGTGATTGGGTTTCATGCACTGGCAGATGAGACCCATTGTAAATGTCAATACGTGGAATCTCTAATTCTTCCAAAATGTTATCCACCTTCTCTGGAAGTGGTTGTCTCTCTGTTGGTGATTTTCTTGCTTTCCCTTCAGTTGTCCATGGAAAGATTGATGGAATAGTATCAGGTTGTAAGCAACGTCTGTTAGGTGTCCGTCTATAGTCCTGTTGCTTAAAGTGTCTAGAACAGACAACTGTGTTTGTCACAATCTGACAAAAGAAAATTTCAACCATGAGTTAATTACAATAATTAGCTGCTAAAAAAAAACAATTATTTATTCACATGCCATTGAAATTATATCAATGTAGTAAGAAAATGTCAGAATATCCAAGATAAAAGGGAAGAAAAAAGTTTATACAGATATATATGATTTTTTTCTTCCTCTTTTTTTCTCGGATATTATGACATTTTCTTACTACAGTGATATAATTTCAATGGCCTGTGATTTAAGTGTGCATTTTGCATTACTTTTACACTGATCAATATGGTTTGTCAACATTTTCATTCATTCCTATTTAGCCACATTCTCTCTCTCTCTCTCTCTCTCTCTGTGGTAATTGTCATTCAACTTGTGCTATCTTTCATTTTATATCATGGTCATTTTCATTGTACTCTTTCTATCTCTCTTTAACGAGAAAATGAAGTTTACTTTTCTCTGTACTTACTACTCCTACATCAATTCATAATCACTAGGATATAAATGGGCTGCGTGAAGGTACGCCCAGTTTTCGATGACCCAGTTTTGAGGAATGGGACTAGGGATTTAATTTTGATAAAACCTACCATCATAAAACACACGAGCATACACTCATATGCATCATCGACAGAACCGTTTTTCATTTGGATTTATCTTTATTACATCATTTAGTTGCAAGAAAACACAAGCACAACAAGAATCATCTCGTTCCTTGCCTTAGAATTCGGCCCCTCATCACGACGTATTGCAACAATCCATTATGTACGAAGCTCCGTCTTCTTCACTGATGGAATATGGTGAAAGCTTAAATCTATATGAATTCTAGCATTGCCATTGCACAACGGGACACAACAATATTCGTCACTATTTTATTCCTTGTCAGTGTCAATTGTAGCAGCCATCGTCCAACCTCCTGTTTTCGCAGTTTTCCTTCAATCGTGCGCCGTGTTTCTCGCGACCCTACGCGCTTGTTTCGAGATAATGACGCCATCAACTGTGTCACCAGCGTTCTTCAAGAGTGACAGCAAGTATTTACAAAGTAAAATCAGACAAAATGAGATTTAAACAGGTAATTTCATATAATTTAATAAGATCAAAATGAAAATCTATATTTTCACTAATGCCTTATTTGTTACCGACATTTTGGCCTTGAATTTTGTATTATATGCTAAAGATAGGTCCGCTGATAACATGTTGGCTTTGTTTACATATCTTGAACAAGAAAACCCACTTTGGAATTTATACAACGGCAAAGCCAATGTAAATATTTGGTTTTAAGTAAGTGGAGTGCTTATACAACGTAAGAAAAATTTACACTGGAAATGTATATTCACTATGAACTTTTTCGTTTCAGTATTATTTCATAATAAACATATATTCTACATCAAAATACATTGAATCTATTATAATAAAATGTGCATCCATTCACCAGTGTCTATTTTTTAATTTCTCTCTCCCTCTGTCACTGTCTCTCTCTCTCTCTCTCCTTCTATTGGTTCATGTAATGATATCGTAAAGAACAAGCTAACAGTAATGTAAGTGCACAAACTGCATATAGAATGAACGGGAAAAAAAATCATTTTTAATAACAAAAATTCTATTATTTCATAAACACAGAGACGCTATAAACTAATAATATCCATACCTTGTCCTAACTGGCACATTCCGGTCATATGCCACGTGACTTTTTAGTCAGTGTCACGAACCATGATGTCCCTGCCGGAAATAAGTAAACTTACACACGCTCGGAAAAACGGTAATTCTGAACTAATGTACATGAATGCCAAAATATTTTTAACGATGATTAACTTAAGTAGACATAGTTGAACATTTTCTATGGTTATTTGAATTGATTCTCACAATATTATAACGAACGCGTTAACATTCAAGTTACGGGCACGAAATATGGCTGTTCAAGGATAATGTTGCGATGTGGAATGATGCTGGTGCCTAGCTTAGCCTCGTTTTGGATTCGTTGGCCTAGAGTCACACGAATGCACGAATAAATTCTGAGACTGGTCTATATTTTGTTCGATATATGGAGTATTATGTGAGGTTGGACTTTACAAAGAATGGGAGTAGATTCATGCAGTGAGTTTGCACTATAACAGATTTCAGACATACATAAACTATAATAAAGCCATTCCTAAGTCAAATGCTTCATAGACATATTTTGCCAGTTTTAACACAATAGTTCTTTGTTTAACTTGCATGAGGTATATAAATTTGAAAACACTATGTCTTGTGAAATAATATGAACATATATATTTCTTACGAAGATGGTGGTATACAGGACAAACTAATAAAAAGTGATACTCATCTTCCAAATATTAGCCATACTCTCTTTTGATTCTATTTAGAGCACAACGACCTGTTTCAATTCGTTGTTGGTGAGATAATAACCGCAATGTTGCCAAAGTAATTCTAAGTTTAGAAGGCAAAAGTAATTTTAAGTTACGAAGGCAAAAGTAATTCTAAGTTTAGAAGGCAATATTTTCAAATAGTGTTCAAATCCATTTATAAACGAATACATTTAAAACTCTTTGCTTAAATATTAAATGAAAATTCTTCGCATCAACAACCGATGGGTCATTCCAAACATATGAAAAGTCATATTCGTCTAAAAACTCGCTATAATTTTACTAGCTCAATATATATATATACCCGCTATTACAATCAATTAGTAATACGTTGTATAAATATTTACCAATAATATTACTAGTATTAACAATAGAACACCAATTCTTAATATTTCGTGCGTAACTTAATTCAGACCCAACAAATGCGTTAAACAGTTGACATATATTTTGGCTTCAAATGCTAATGCGTGTATTGGCAATCAAATTATTGAGTGATTTAAGACCTTTATCAAATGCTAATGCGTGTATTGACAATCAAGTTATTGAGTGATTTAAGACCTTTATCAAATGCTAATGTGTGTATTGACAATCAAGTTATTGAGTGATTTAAGACCATTATCAAATGTTAATGCCTCTTGATTTAACAAAAAGTTACCAGTATAATTATACACAGTACATAAATAGCTAAAATCGTGTACAACTTCTAGCTGTTTACAATTATAGGTCCATTTTTCCGAGGCTCTGACAGGTCCTCATTTTCTAAATACAATTATTCTGGTTGTCTCAATATTAACTTCGAAACCCCATTCATTACATTATATTTCTAACAAATTCAACCAATGTTGCGAAATCCAGTGGGGTTTTGCCAAGTGCAACTATATCATCAGCAAATAACATCACTATAAGTGTAATATCATCTAATTATATGCGGAATTAATATTATCTTGCAGAAAAAGTTCAAGGTCATCCAGGAAGAGAGCAATATAAAAGCTCCCATTAAATTAAGCCAACAGCACAATGGAAAAGTCAGAGTAAGCGTTACATCCCTTTACACATGACTTGACATTTATACACATGACTTGATGTTTGTATATCTCTTATTATCCTAAGCAATTTACCATTGATACTAAGTTCATACAATGTATACCCAAAACCATTAATGTAAACACTATCAAAAGCTTTATGTTCTTTAAATCCATTAAACCACAACATAAACGTCCATTGTTATAGAAATAGCTTTACACAATTGAATTTCAAACGAAAATAGCATCTATTGTTGAACGACCTTTACAAAAGCCAAATTGAACATCACTTTATCGGGCATTATCTTCAAGACATGAATTATTTACTTTATTTAAGATCTAAGTAAATAATTTTGAAAAACAACCAACTCAATTTATACTTTCTATAATCATTGACATCACTATGATCACTTTACTTAAACAAAGACACACTAATACCATCTGATCATTTATCTGGAAAATGTCCTCAATCTTATAGAATTTTAAACATATCTACAGGATGCGATGACAGTACATGAACAGATTCTATAAATTATGCATAAGGCAATTGATCACGCGCAAAAGATTATTTTGCTTTTTTTTTTAAAGTATAACATATTCTACCTCAGCAACAGTAATAAGTTTATCGAGCTCCTCAAAATTACAATCTACGCTATCGAAATTATTATATTAACAAAATTCCTCAGCTTCATCATTATTACCAGTTGCATTACTAACATTTAATTCAGAAAATACTGATAGAAAGAATCTACAACTAATATTTTGTACATTGGAAGCCTTTTTATGTGAGAATAACCTACACAAATCTCTGGGTTTACTATAACGTAAACGTTCGATTTCCTTATTTTTATTTGCATGAAACATTTGTCTTTTCTTATGTACGAGTAACTAATAGTTGCTCTTATTAATGCACATTTCAAATCTATTTTCTTCGTTTTAATTTATTCAAAGAATTATTATATAACGTTCTAGCATTGATACAATAAAAATCAATTGCATATATATATATATATATATATATATATATATCTATATATATATATATATATATATATATATATATGCCTCAATCACAACAGAAGGTTTCGGAAAAAGAGGATGGGCAGCCTCATAAATAACAGATAGGAAGTCATTTAAACAATTATTAGGAAAATCTGTGATGCCTATTTGTAGGGTTTGCGTAATATAATTAAAATTAAGCAATTTAGAAATTAAACCTCTTTTTAAAATTTGTCTCTTAAATCTTTCTCTATTTAACTGTATTACCATTATACACAAACTAGAATTGTCCAAAATTTGTATTAGACAAAGTTGTAAATGTAATAGGGGCATGATCCGACCATTTACAAAATGGCTCAACTTGAAAATTGTCTATACCAGGAAAATAACATTCTTTAGGAACCAGATGATAAATAACAGTAGAACTCATTCTGTTGGCATAAGTAAAAGATTCAATTTAAATGGTTTCTACCGAATGTACTGTTAGCTAAACGGAATGAAATGTATGCCGTGTGAATTGCAACAGTAATGCACAAATCAGGATAATAATCTTCATCATCAATCAAGTTCACAATATTGTCACATACAATGTAATCACACCTGGAACTGTTACCAACACATACATTGCAACTAGAACACAAAAATACTCTCCCTTGATATTCAAAGCTGTCAATGTCATCTTGTAATGGTTGAAAAAGGTTAACATTTGCCACATTATAGGCAGGTGAGATTTCAACACAGATATAAACTCCAGCGAGATAAATATCATTTTCAATATTGAAAAAATTGCTTATCGAGTTTTATCCATGAAATAGTGTCAAAATGGTTATATACAATTTTAATGCCAGGATTTAAAGAGTTTCTAACAATTTAAACAATTCCTCCACTACACCTTTTTTTTAGATCTCTTATCTTGGAATTTCCTGAAACAATTATAGCAAAGAAAACCATGTATTAAAACTCTGAATGCTCATTTGCCCCAGATTTATATATATATATATATATATATATATATATATATATATATATATATATATATATATATATATATACACGAATAAATAACATTATCATATAGGTTAGTGTATTTTAATTCGTTCTCTACAGAGATTCGAACCCGGATCCGCGGGTTACGGCACCCATCGTCTTGCCTGTAAGCACCAACCCCTATACCATCTCGACTATGCACACATCAGGTCACCAAAATATGATGCTACAAAATCGGTAGTATAGACATTTGTGCATAGCAGACATACCCGCATGTCGACCCAGTAATTAATTCTCATCTAAGTACACAGTCCATCTGGATTCCTACTACAGAAATCAAGGTATATAGAAATTATTATAGAGAATTACAAATATACACCAAACAGAGCGGAAAGTGTTATCCCTGGATTCTACAGGAGAATGCTTGATAACATTAACATAATTTTTAAATACGAATCATCATACAGGTAAGAGAATTTTAATTCGTACTCACCGGCTCCCATCACCTTACTGTAAGGACCAACCCCTCCCTATACCATATCCACCATGCACACATCACCAAAAAATGACGCAACATGAATGGTAGTATAGGCATTCGTGCGTATGCCTATACCACCACCTTTGTAGCATCATTTTTTGGTGATGTGTGCATGGTGGAGATGGTATAGGGAGGGGTTGGTCCTTACAGTAAGATGATGGGAGCCGTAGAGTACGAATTAAAATTCTCTGACTATATGATAATATTGTTTATTCGTATTTCGTATATATAATCAAAATACAAAAGTTTACTAATAAAGCCAGTCTCTTCAAATGTAGCCTGTATGGGACTATTACAATTCCATGACGACACTCTAAATTCAGCCTCGGTGTATCCCTACACTACACCATTATTCACTGATTGACCAGTAGCTACGGCACACTTGATGTTTATAATCCTTGGATGCATATCCACTGCAAAATAGCTAAGTTGAGTTGCAAAAGCTGGCTTTTCGTTTTTCATGGCCTGTGCCTAACGAAGGTAAAGGTTGAGGCTGCGGTATGAAACAGATATGAAATAAGATAGGCTAACGGACGCTACAATATACAAATGGTAACAGATGATCGATATGTCAAACGTTTTTCTTACAGTTTGACTGAAGTACAAAAGATAAAATCACGCGATGAACATAGATGATCCATGACAGGTGCGATTACCACAAACAGTTGGACACACGTGGATTTTACGGGAGATTGGAAATGAAACAGAGATAGACAATGTTAGAATTTTGGCCAAGTGTGGAGTCTGAATCTGATATTGATGAATAAGAGTTTGATGATGAGTCTTTGACGATGAATATGACAACATGCAATGACTTCTCAGTATCACTGACAATCACTGCATGTATTCATATTCAAATGAAATCAACAATAAATAAATGATTATCTCTTCCAGAATTTTTTACTATTTCTTCTTTTTACATATTTGTTTTTAAATCGGGTAAGTAGCAACGATATTCATTTCCAACAAATTTTACATTTCTAAATCAAGTTCATCATCTACACCATTTCATCCCGCACCCCACACCTAATTTTAGATTTTTTTCTGATTAATCCTGCCTCTTTGCATCTTATTGAAACCAGTGTGTACGACTCGAGCAAAAGGTTAGTTAATCTCAAAATACTTAAATGGGTCCCACAATACCAATGACCATCTCTTATTTGAGTGTCCAGCTTGGGTAAAAGTTCAGTTAAGGTCAAAACACCTGTCAATAAAAATCTCTAGACTGAGCTCAGGTAAAAGTTCAGTTATGGTCAAAGTACCTGGCATTGGTTAAATTAAATAGAAATCACCATGTTTATATTTTTATCTAATACATTACACAAATAATTGTTAGTTATGAGTTTTATTCTTTTTTAAAATAATATTAAACGCGTCTTTAGGTATTATTTGAAACAATTATATACACACGGTGCCCGGTAAAAAAAAAAATAATGAATAAAGCTCATTAGAGCTTATGTTTAATTGTTGTTATAATCATACCAACTCTAAATAAATCTTATCTTACTTTTATCTTAAGCTAACATTATCAGCTGAATCGAAGGAGAAGGATAAAAAGGAAGATTTATAAAAATTACCGGTACCTCGCTATTTGAAACAACTATGTATGTATTGAGGTGAGGTAGCAATTCCTGTGTCCTCAAGTAGGCCACCCGCGCTGATATCATTCAAATTAACACTTTTCTGTGAGTCATTAGACTAATACGAGTTATGTTATAGCTGTGATAAATATGTGTTGGATATGTTTTTCAAAAATAAATAAATAAATAAATAAAAATAGAGATATTGTCCATGTAAACAAAGCCCTGAAAAATGCAATACCGCAAGTAATACCAAACAAACCTCCCTTCTGCATCACATCTAATTTTAAACCTAGATGCTGCTGGATTTGGAATTTTTTATTGTATGTCTTTATACACACAAACACACACACACACACACACACACACACACACACACACTCTCTCTCTCTCTCTCTCTCTCTCAGCATTTGTTTTACAAAAATAAGATTTGTATAGTCAGCCTGATTAAAAATACAATAACCAAAACATGTAATGAGATTTCTACCAACATTACATAACACATTAAATATTATATCAAACATAATGTATCATACATACAAAAATGTAGCATAATAAGAAAGAAAGCATATAGTATAGAAATTAAAATATAAATATGCAAAGCACTTTAAAAGAGACAATATTTAAAAAGAGAAGTTATTGTACGGGTCGGAAAGACTTAATTAATCTGTATTAATTTGCGGTTGAAGATTTCACCTCACCGCCTTCAATTAGAAACCATATGATCCAAGTAATTCGGACCAAAAATATAGTAAATGATTAAATTTTAAATTCAAATTTAATCATCATGGACATTTCTACCCCGCCTTCTCTCTATTCACGCGTTTGTACAAACCGTGTACTTCCTCGTGTCAAACCGTGTACTTCCTCGTGTCAATGTACAAAGTACATATCTGTTCATAATAAGCTCTCAGACCAGGTCTTTAAAAGGAATTTAAATTGTTTTAAATCTGAGAGTGTTCAAAAATTATTTAGAGAGATAATTCTATACTTTGGTTGCTGCATACCTAAAAGATTGTAGCCCATATCTGGATGTTCTTACTTTTGGGATCTCCTAGTGTTTGCATACCTAAAGGATTGTAGAACATACCTGGATGTTCTTACTTTTGGGATCTCCTAGTTTTTGCATACCTAAAAGAGTAAGAAGGGCCATGCGAGTAGTAGGGTGGGGGTACTGAGACCCAAATGGGGCACTTGAGACCATACGGGAGTTTAACATTGCTGGGGCACTTGAGACCCATACGGGAGTTTAACATGGCTGGGGCACTTGAGACCCATACGGGAGTTTAACATGGCTGGGGCACTATAGACTCATACGGGAGTTTAACATGGCGGGGGTCACTATATAAGGGGTGTGGGAATAATTAATCTTTCTTGAAAAAGGGTGGTCCTGATAAGGACCGTTGGTTTTTTTGTTTGGTTAAAGTTCATTTTAGAGGAGGTGTGGGCCCCCTCCATGTTTTTAAACTCATGCTTCTGTTTCCCTTTTTTAAAGCAAAGGGAGGATGATCCACTTTAGGATCCCAATTTTCTTTATTGGAATCCTCCATCATCCAGTAGGGCTTGATGGTAATTTTCCTTTCCCTCTCCTCCTTCTCCCTCTCCTCCTTCTCCTTCTTTTCTAGATCTTGGAGGAGGTGCCACGCCACCTCTAAATGAACTCTAACTTGTCTCACTATTTCGACTTTGTTCATTCTCTTGAATAAAACTGGATAGCTTAACCGGTGAAGACGTTGTTTTAATATACTAGAAGTGCGAACGTGAAGGAAAACATCCCTTACACCTAAAAAAACTAAAAAACATCACCCCACTACCCCGCGTCTGACGTCATTCTTTCTACGTCATTCATAGTTTCGCGGAGTTTACACTCCATGACCCCTGACTCTAAAAAGCGCGGACCTAAAAGAAACTACTTTTGATAAAAAACAAGTGTGAGTGCGTGCGTGCGTGCATCTCTACTCTAAAACAAAATAACACAAAACCATTAGATCGATAGAAAGAGAGAGAAAGAACATATTCATTATTTTTTTCAAATTCAATAAAAAACCACACAACACCATTTTTTTTTTTCAACAATCAACAAAATTGTTTATTCAACAAGAACTATTCTAATATTTAAAAAAACTAACCGTTCAACCATAAATTCTTCAAACAGGAACATATTTACAAGGTTGACAACGTTGGGAAGGTAAAGTAAATGTTAAACTTTCTACATCGACATTATCATTTTGATGTACACTACGATTGTGAGCTAAAGACAAGAGATAACCATAACGTTGACAAAACCATTGTTGTACTTTAGCATCGTTACGAACATAGTCACTATCAAAATAAGTCAGTAAATGTTCTAAGGAATATCTAAGACTGCGTTGATGAAGATAATGAACACAATATTGTCCACACACCATAGAATCAGATCCTTGTAGTCTCACATTATTTAATCGAGTCGAGACGGCATTTCTTCTCATAAACTCGATGATGTCTTTTTCCAAAGGAGGTAATCCATAAGAATCAAAATATTCCACACAGTGATCGTTGGGAAAGTACACGGCAATCCAATGGGTTCCTGGTAGATCACTGTCGTCAGTATTGATGACATAAGCATGAACGTTTTTTGGTTTACGATGAGGTAGTTCATCTTTAGTACATCCCACAGGATTCCAAGAAGAAGTATAGGAACTGCGATTCAATAAGTAATGAAGTTCCCTGGTATCCATTTTTTTGTCTTCAACAATGGAAATATTTTGAGTCACCAATGCACACCTGACTTTATGTTTGAATGAATCTGTCTTGTAATTCCAAGAATATTCACGTCGGATAGGTTCTGCACTCTGATGAATGAGTCCTTCGATCCGTTTGATCTCCAGAGAAGTAAGTGGAGGAAAAGAAGAATTCACCAAGACTTTATACCACTGTTTCAACACGTGTTCATCTGAGAGTTGTTTCCAGGCCGTTTCCAAATATTCATCCAATTTTTCTTCACCTGTTAACATCATACATTTGTCGTGTTGTATCTGACTGGGATGATCGTTTTGACATCCATAACATTGTTCTTTAATCAGACTGATAATGATTGGACTCAATTCCTGAGCATAACAGGTCACTAACTGTTTTTTTCGTGTTCTGGCCATCGACAAGCCATAAATCCAGTAAACACAGGAACTGAATGGATTTCTTCTTTTTCTTCTTCTTCTATTCTAGGTTCTGAATGATTCACTTCACAAAATCCCTCATCTATCCCCATAGGTTCTACGTTCTGCATCTTTTTTCTTCTAATAGTCTAGAATTATTTCTCTCAAACTGTTGATCTCTAGACTATTATCAAATTCTGCAAACAAGACGACGTTCACTGTCTCAGGTAGGGGATTTGTAAACTGAAGTTCCACTCGAAGGGGGCCTGATTTTATAGGGTGGAAATGTCCTTCATCGCTGCCTTGGTCCGGAGTGAAATCAAATCCCCACAAGGCATACCCTCCTGCATAATCGTCGTACGAAATGCCGTGGCTGGTGTTGGTGCCTAACTGTCCTGTGGCTTCATACAGGGTCAAGTAAGATCGTAAGTAATTTTTTGCGTTGACGCTAAAGTCAGGTTCAAAAGGTCTGGTACACAAGGTCTTGCCATCTCGACTGACTTCTATCTTGGAGACGTTGAAGTGCTGAAACTGGAACGGATTCTGATCGTGGACTCCGTTGAAGGCTGAATTTCTGACCATACCAATGATCAATCGTTTGGGGAGCTGACCTTGGAAGATGTGATCTTCGACTATGGATCGGAGTCCAGCGGCCACAGTAAAGGTTTTCACTTCCACACGTCTAAGAGGATACTTAGCAGTGGTTCTGCTCAAGGTTTGACTGATGTCGTTGGCCACTTTTGGTAAGACTTCTACACGTCGCACGTAAAGTTTGGCTTCTTGGATGACAGTTTTCCACTCGTTAGCATTAGCCATCAAATGGAAAGCGGCACTACTGCGATTTAGTCTCAGACGTACATCTACTCCGTTCAACAAATACTTGTCTTGCAACCACATGTCCAAATGTATACGATCCATCAATTCTAAACTGTGCCCTCTGATTTTCTTTCGAAGGTCGTTAAATCCCACATTGTGTGGGTCTGCTGGAGTTATATCTCTAACAAGATGACCACTACCATCAACAACAGCAGCAACCCTCGCCGGTACTGACACCTCTGTGTCGTTGAAGGTATTCTCTCCTGCGGTGTCAGGTTTCCAGACCACGGAAGCATCCAGATGAGTGTTCTTGGCTTCTTTTCCATACGTCAATAGATTTTCCAAGTAAGCACGGTAAGGGTAAGTATCCAAACTGCTGCTGACCAGTTTGTTATTCAAGTACAAATCTATTCCCCTGAACAAGGAATGCATGAAATTATTGACTGGAGCGACTCTGGAATTGCCATCAGGAAGGCTGCTGTCCGCCGTTTTGATCACTTTGAGTTTCAGGAACAAGTAGCTGTCATTCAGATCGATGTAATCTTCGGTTTGTCCTTTGATTTCAAATTCGATAGGAGCTGAATCCGACAAAGACGATACAGGATGAAATTCCACCCATTGGGATTTTTGCATCGTCATCATGGTGGGAGGCATAGAAAACATATCCAGTTCTGACTTGGTACATTCGCAAGAATCTCGGTGCATCATTTTCACAGTTTTTAATAATCAAATACGTCTAATTCTCTACCAGTTCTTCTTCTTTTCCTATTCTTTCTGGAAGTACTACCGTGTGTTCTTTTATGAACTTTGAAAGGATTTCGATGTCGTCGTCTCTTTCTACCTTGTCCTTGCTGCTGTGAAGTAATGCCAGAGTCTGAAGCGTGAAGTGTATTTATAGGATTTTCTCGGAGACCTAAAAGATCTTTACCAGTGGTCATCAACACATGTTTGCCTGCTCTCAAAAAGGCTTCTTTAGGATTTTGTTTGTCGATGAGGACATTTTGCACAAATTCTTTTCCTTGTGTCAAAGCGGCATCTTTTAAGGCATGAAATCCTCGAGTTACCATCGGTTTCAAAATAGGAGCTACCGTCCGAAATGCTGATTTTAACATATCTCCTAAACCATGTCCTCGTTGTCCAGCCACTCCTTGGTACACTGGATACATTTTTTTTTTTGGGAGGTTAGTTACAAGGCGTTAGAGAACTTTTTTTCGAAAATGTAGTGTCACCGTGACTTTTCCTTTGTCAATGAATGGCACACTTTGTCCCAAATCTCCTTTTATACTAATGTGGATATTGTCAAAATACGATTTACTGACTGGAAGATAATGAGGATGTACAAATTCACGGTGAACGTGAAACG
The DNA here is from genome assembly GCA_029931535.1 of Margaritifera margaritifera. NCBI lineage: Eukaryota > Metazoa > Mollusca > Bivalvia > Unionida > Margaritiferidae > Margaritifera > Margaritifera margaritifera. Next base: position 88,846 of record JAQPZY010000609.1, on the reverse strand, counting down.
TGTTTCCACCTTCTTCGTATGCACCAGCAGCAGTATCCACTTTGAAAGGAATGACTCTCAGTAAGGGAGCAGCTGTGTGGCCCACCACGTTGTACTCTACCACATCGGAGTACACAAACATTAAATTCAATCCCACGTTCAATTCGATAGGGGTGCGAAAACCATCTCCGAGTTCTACGTTGCTTGCGACTTTTTTTATTAGTATACTTTTTATTTCCACCCAAAATAGTATACAACCCAGGAGAAAATTCAATGGTCATGAATTTCCTGTCCTGCTCGGGTAAGTTTTTGTCTTTTTTGTCGTCAATGAGTTCCCCCTTCTCTTTAAAAAATTGCAAGATGAAACGGCGTGCCACATCATGGTAAGCGATTCGTACCCCTTTTTGGTTTTTTTCCAAGGCTTTGGCAAATTGGGCTTCGAAGATGGCTTGAATCGTCTCCACCAAATGTTTAGCACTAAAATAATACCCCTTAGGAATTCTCATGGTATGGCTCGCAAAGGGAGGAGTCATCTTCGTGAATACCTTTCTGGAATGCTCAAGGCCAGGTTGAATTTTCTCCAACTCATCATGCACTCCCTTGTTCAAGATTTCCACGATGAAAGTGTTTTGACCATCGTCGATGTTCATGATTTGCGTAGGATGAATGATTTCTACCAAAGCCACTTCCCAATGAGTGTCGTGATCCAATTGAATGGATTGAGGTAATTTAGCCGTGAAACAACATAAGGTGTTGTTGGGAAACACATCCATGGAACTGTCACTAGGTAACGTTAAATAAAATTGGTCATTCATAGTTCCAAAGTGGTTCTGGTGTCCGAGGTGTCACTCAAGTGGACAGAAGAAGAAGAATGATGTTCAAAAGGTTCCAAAAGAGGATTGGTATTTTGGTGGTGGTGGTGACTGGACGAAGAAGGTGGACTGGCGTTGTTGTGGTGACTGTTGTCGTTCGTTGTCGTAAATTTCAAAGAGGGACTGGGTAAAAGATAACCGATGCAACTGCTCAGTAAAATGGTCCACAATTGTTTGTCTCCTTGTTGTAAACTCAAATTGGCAATAGCTGCTCCGATGACACAATACACTACAAAGATTTGGCAGAAAAAGACGATTTGATTTTTAGGCACACGTTCTCCACACCACACCCAAAGTGGTTGTTTTTGTAATTCTTGAAGACAAGAACTCTGTGAAGGAGTCGTTGAAGTCGTCTGGGTGGCTACTGTGTTGAATGGCATGTTGTGAGTTTACTTCTTTTTCTTTTTATAGTCGACGACTTGAGAAGCCGCAATCCAAGAATCAAAACTAGGGGGATATCCTTTCCAACGTACTTTGACTTCTTCTACTCGTCGTTTACCTACTTTACGTGTTCTTTGTTCGAGAATGCTTTCGATGTCGTACAAGGTGTCTTCTTTTTTAGTCACTCGTTGTAACTCAGGCAAGTAAAATGTTCCTTTGAGTACTTCACCGTGCATGTCTTCCAATTTATAGACGGGAGGATCGCGTCCACGGACGGGTGTAGTGACACGAAACAATTCGGTGGTCCAGTTGGGTAAATAACCTTTGTCAAAAGTGCGTTTGGTTTTTCCGATGCGAACCCAATCTCCCGTCTTGAACTCCAACAAGATTTTTCTTCTACTTTTTTTTTTCTTCTGGGGTGAACCAAATAATTTATCAAACACGGTCACTTCGTTTTCAGGGCTGACCTCTTCGGGGGCACATCCAATGCTACGATGGTACGATTGATTGTACGCTTTGACCAAACGAGGTAACACGTCGATGTACTTGAGAGTATGTTGATGTGTAAAATATTTCCACATACGTTCTTTCAAAGTTCTTTGAAAACGTTCCACGATACTGGCTTTGGTTTCAGGATTTTCGGTAGCAAAAAAAATGAATTTGTCTTTGTTTTAATTCTTTTTGAAAAGCTTGGTTTAGAAATTCGGTGCCTTTGTCAGTTTGCCATCGTAAAGGTTGACGCCCACTTTGTTTCAAGACCAATTTTAAGGCACGTACCAATTCGGTACTGCTTTTAGAAGTCAAAGGTACGACCCAAGCAAATTTGGAAAACACGTCGATGATACAAAACAAATATTTGTGACCACGATTGTAAGTGGCTAAATGAGAGACGTCCGCTAAATCGGCTTGCCATTGATAATCGATCCCTTCCACTTGAGTGGTACTTCTAGAAAATTTACGTCGAATGGGTTTGTGTAACGTGTACGTCGATTGTTCTTGTAACCATCGTCGTACTTCGGGCAAACGTACACTTTTCAATTGACTTTTAGCAGCTCGATATAATTTTTTAACTCCTCCGTAACCAGCAGCATGACCAGGATTGTAATAAATGGTGGCTAACAGTTTCTACATGATGATGATGATTTTCTCAAGAATAAGTTAACCAAGTTCCAATACTCTTTTCTTCGTGAGGTATCTTTTTGGATTGTTGTTGTTTACGTGTCCGACGTGCTACTGGGGTAAAGGGAGTTTGACCAGGGGTCATCGGTTCTGTTTTGACTTCTTTCTTCACTTCTTTCTTTTTCTCTTCTGAGGGTAAAGGGGTAGACCTCTTTTTTTTCATCCAATCCGGTGTGGCTAACTTTTTTATTTTTTAAGAGGTGGAGTTAGTAAAAACTCTTCTTCTTCTTCTTCTTTTTCTTCTTTGACGGTCATCCCTGTACCGGTGTCTGTTTTAGTGGTCACTTTAGGTTCGCTTTTCATCAGGGCCTTAAAATCTCTCAGAGTGGGTGAAGCTGTTTAGTCGACTGCTTTTTGACGAAAGAGTTGTAGACGTTGTAAAAGTTGACCGTACCGTTGCGATTTTTCTGTTTCGGACACATCGTTGCGTTCCATCAGGGATTGTATTTCTTGTTGTAACTGAGACATTTCGTTAAGATTAGGATTGGGTGGTAAATGAGGTATCCGTTGTTCGTTCCAACGATGAAATTCCATCCATCGTTTGTAAGGTACTAAAGTCAGTTTTCGTCCTTCCATTTCATCCAAAGGTACCACAAAGGTGTGGTCTTTTCAGAGATGGGTGGTCCTTTTTATCTTCTTTTTTTTGGGGGTTATCGCATGACCCCTCCTAAAAGTGGTCCAGCAATCGTTCCTAACAAAGGAGCGGCTATTTTTAACAACGGACCTATCAACATAGGTAGAAATCCTCCTCGTTGTACCAACATTTTTTCTTTTGTTGAAGAGGTATTTTCTTTTTCACCATTTGACGAAGAACGTTTCGATGTTTCCCTAATTTTTGTTTCTGTATCTTGGACAAAGGTACCGTTCCTTTCAACACGTTCAAACAACATTCACACACGGTATCGATGATTTCTTTAGGAGCTGTTTGAATGAGTTGCTTTCGCATGGGATGATTGGATTTGGTCAAGACAGACAAGACATCCCAATGTTTAGCCAGACGAGGGGGAAGTCGTCCTTTTTTGGTGGTTTTACTTTTCTTCTTTTTTTGGTGGTGTGCACGTTTGGGAGCCATCTTTTAGATATGAGGAGGAAGTAAGTCTGAAGTCTTTGGCCTTTTACCCTTCTATTTTATACTGGAATACGTCTCCACTGATTGTCTGCACGACGTACCAACTTTACGACAGGTCTCACTCGACGTTGAGGTGTTTTCAATGGACTAAATCGTCTCAATTCTTCTTTGGATAAATCCACTAAACTTTGTAAGATGCCAGTTCTTTCTTGGACTTTGGTTTTAGGGGATGGTACTTTGTTGGTGGCTGCTGCCATGGCTAAATCAGCTGAAGTCGACGGTCCCGACGGGGTGACTTTCGAAATAGGTTTCCATTTTTGCATCAGATTAGGAAACACGGATCTTAAGTCTGGTTTGACAGGCATCATGGTAAAAGGGGGTGAAGAAGATCACAAAGAGGAAGAGGAGGTGGACGCAAAAGGAGACCTCGTCACTGCTGGTGGTGATGGTGGTGGTGTCTTGCGGGTGTACGTTTGCGTCCTGGCAGCAGTACCTCTCTTGCGGGTGCCAGTGGTCGTGGTAGGTGTGGTTTTCTTCTTCTTCTGGGCAGAACTTTTCTTTTTTGGGGTGGCTTTCTTTTTTGGACTTTTCTTCTTCTTTTTAGGTGTTTTGGGGTTTTTGGCTTGGGCATTAGGATCCCATTTCAAAAGGGAACGAATCATAACCCCTCCTAAAGAACCGCTTCCACCAGGAGTTAAAATGATTTGTTTTTTAGTCCGTGAATCGATTCTAGGATCAGCCAGTTCAGTTGTGACAATGCCGATTTATGTTTTTGAAAAAAACGTTGAGTTTGATGAGGGATGTGAATGATGCCTTGTAGTAATTGACGTGCTGTCAAAGTAAACCATCGTAACACTTCTTTAAGACTCGCTTCTAACAAATGAGCACGGACTTGTGCATTTTTTTCACGACTGATGCCATACAAGGCACGAATCAATTTAGCCGAAGGATGAGATTGAAAGGAAGTCATCTTCTCTCAAAAAGAGTGTGAGACAGAAATGATGTCGTAGGTTGTTTTTATAGTTTTTTTAAAAATGGGCTGAAGGGGACGTGTAAATGACAGGACCCCCTTCTTCACCCCAAGAAGAAACAATTGGGCACGAAATCTCAAATAGTCAGGAGTGGTCGGTTTTAAGTCAATGAGTAAATACTCGTGAGGGATTTGAGTGGCATCGTCGTACGCATAATTGAGCCAAGGAGCCCCTAACTGTTTGGCTAACACTTGTACTTGAGATTTGTCTCTGGGGCTTTTAAACAAGACCACGTAATGAGCATTCAAACTAATGGTTCGATGGGCTTTACTTTGTTGAAATAAATTTTGAGTAATGTAGACAATACTAGCATTACGATGGTGTCCTTTTCGTGTAACCAAAGTTTAATTTCTTCTTCGTCTTCTCCTAACATGTCATCAAAAATAACTAAATGAGTTTGACTCACGTCAGACACGATTCCATCGTCTTCGTGAGGAATACCATCCACAAAGGAAATGGTTTCTCCTTGACTTTCTTTCAATAACGTGTAAGACGGTTGCCACTCTTTGTAACACCACACGATACGTTGAGGTGGACGATCAAACAAATCAGTTTTGTGTTCGATCAAACGTTTGACAAATTCGGTTTTGCCTGAACCACTCGGTCCAGCAATCAACATGTTAAATGGATGGCGCAGATACAAAGCATTCCAACTTTGACGATCTAACTTTACGTCAATCACTTTAACCACAGAGGAAGCAGAAGAAGAGGCAGACGAGGCAGAAGAAGAGGATGTAGCCATGTCTGAGGTAAGAAGATTTTTGAGAAGAAGACAAAAGACTCAAGACATTTTATACGTTTTCATACACGTTTATTTTCAAAAAAAAAAAAAAAACAACCAACCAACAAAAACATATTTTTTACAAGTCATTAACACCACGAGTGATAAAATAGCAAAGTAAAATTAAAAGGTACACAATGAAGGCTCCTACTGAAACAATCAAACTGTCATATAAACACGTCAATGTACAACAATAGTTTCGTGTCCTAGAAAAAATGGAAGGCCTAGGCACTGCTTGGGGTGGTGGTAGTATTCTTCTGATCGTCTTTTGTTTTTTTGAATCCTCTGACGGTAGCGGTGGTAAAGAAGGGTTGTGGTGTTCCTCAAGAGGTATTGGAACCACAGTCGTGGTGGTGTCAGGTACTTCTTCTTCTTTTAGGGTTTCCCATCGAGGTTCCCATTTTTTCACTTTTAGACCCTTATGGACAAGTGGCCAAATCTTTGCTGAACTGGGCCACTTCTTGTAACCAATATTGGAAACCAAGGTTTCTCCAGGGTCGTACATCTTTCCAATGGAAAAGGTGTTGGTGTAACTCACTAGCAAAACACACTTCTTGAAATGTTTTATACACAGATAAAGTGTGACGAATGTCTTCTTCACATGGAAGTTCGTCACTAATTTTCATCACCACTCTCAACGATTTATGTACAATGTGTCTTTCGTGGACTGATAAAATTAAGTTTTTATAGTCTTCTTCTTCTACTAAGTCCGAAAAAGAACACAGGGTCATATTGTTTTTTGGAACTCAACAACAATTGAGTCCAAAACAACCACGGATCCTCCAAAAGAATCCAAGGCAAACACTTGTCCTCAAAAATACTCCACAATGAATGTCCTGGAAAACGAATTCCAAGATAAGCAGTCACTAAGACACACACCACATAACGTCCAAAATTCAATGGAAACAGTTCTTGTATCACTTTTTTATAATCCTCTAAGGTCTGAACATGATCTGTGATTTCCTTCCACGGAATCCGTTTCACGAGTGACGTGTAGAGTTCAGGCATACCCACTCTTTTATAGCCAGGCTGCCTAATAAACACTTAGTTGTGACGGGCTAGATCTTTGGCAAACTGTGGTACTTCTTGTAGCCAAGCATCGAAGCCAACACTTTTCCAGTCACGTACATCTTTGCAACCGCTAAGTTGTTGGTGCATCCAACTAATAAGGCACACTTCTTCAAACGTGTCAAGGCAAGATAAATTTTGACTAATGTCTTCTTCCCCACTTGGAATGTTCATCACCACTCTCAACACTTTGAGTATAATTTCTCTTTCGTGTACCGATAAAGCATGAAGGCTCATGTTTGACTTTCCTTCCACAGAATCCGTTTCACGAGTGACGTGAACAGTACAGACGTGCCGCCTCTTTATAGGGGTCGATGGCCAAGGTAGGTATCTTGGGTGGCATGTTTTTATAGCCAGGCTCCCAAGGTTGGTACCTTTTGAGACAGTCTCCTTCAGGATAGTAGTAGCGATAGACGTTTCCCATAACCATTCTTCTATACCCTTGAAAGAGGGTATAGTGTAAAAATCGAGAAATGACTTTGAGTTTACGTTTCACTTGGATTTTGACAAACTCTTGGTAAATCCTTTGGCGCACATTCAAAGGCATGCCAGCAATGTACTTGGGTAAAGTTTCCGATTTGGAAAGAAGTAACTCTCTTTTGTATTCTTCACGATACTGGTGATAGTCGTTGTTCAGAATCAGATTTCTGATGCGACGAAAGTAGCCATAGCATCGAAATCGAGGAATCACTTGAAGTTTACGTTTCACTTGAATCTGAACCAACTCATCGTAAATCCGTTTTTGCAACTTCGAAGGCAAGTCACGAATGCGGTCTTCTAAAGTAGTCTTCTTGGTGACAAAATACTCACACACCAACCAAACGGAATCGGTAGGTAAGGGATATGATCCAAAACCAGTTTGAGTGATTATCCTATCTAATTTCAAACTACGTAAAGGCGATTCGTCTTGAGTGGTCAGTTCTTCTAACAGTTTTTGGTATTCTTGTATGTTAGTCACATTTTTTTCCTTCACTTCTTTCCATCGAATTCTATATTCTACTGCTACATTGTAGGTGGCCCCCACCAATTTCTTAAATTGGTGATGTAGATCTTCATCAATGTCTGACCATTGGAATATCTTATTAGCAATCAAATGTCTTATCGTCTTCAAATACCATTGGTTACAACAGGTCTGTCGTAAAGGATGTAACTGTTCTTTACGTTTCACTTGAATCTGAACAAATTCTTGGTAAATCCGTTCTCGTATCTTCAAAGGTAATCCACCAATGCGATCTTCTAAGGTAGGAGGTATATACTGAAAAATGCGTTCTTGCAACTCCCAAGGTAAACCAGTAATGTAATCTTCTAAAGAAGAAGTATTCTCCTTCTCCTCCGCCATGGAATTTTTTTTACTTCTTCTTTGTTGGGCATCTGGTTCATCGTACCCGTACTGTTCTAAAGCCACTAAAGGTAAGAAGTGACAGTGTGGAGACCATCTGGCATGTTCAATGTAAGCTGAGTCGGTAGGCTCCCAATGGTGAAGTTCCACACCACAACTAAAACATTGAACTTTATCTCCTTCTCCCCCGTATTTAAATCCAGATCTAGCTAAACCTTCCGGTTTAGGTCCTTTAGAAATTTTGGCCACTTGTCTTTGAATGACTCGAGTCGACTTTCATACTTGGAATAACCAAGTAAACTCACAGGTATTCTGATATGCGAATATGGACCCACATTCACCTTGTTGTCATTAACGTCAATACCAGTTCCTTTAGTATTTCCAGTAAAACATAAAGGGCGTACTGCCTCTTTAGAGGGTGGCCGATGAGTGGTGGTGATGTGACAAGCTACGGAATCCTTTTGAACGTGTGAATCGGGAATACCAAACCGTACAGAATCCGTTTCATCGCATGGTACTGCATCACACTCCAAGTCGTGACTCATCTTTTTTTTTTCTTCTTCTTGCTTCTTGGTTAACGTTGAAAGTGAGAATGAAGGGTTAGCTTTGGAAGAGTTTCCTTTTTTTATACTTCTCCAAATCGGCATGTCCGTAAGGTAAAGTGGTGTGATCTGGAAGTCTCACTCGTTTTTGGTACACAATGCGATAGACTTTTTGAACAGGTCGAGTCACAATTTGATGATTAGGTAGGCGTACAATCTTGTGAGGTTCTAACGTGGCTACTTGAAAATCTTTCACTTGTCCAGACAGAAAAGCATTTTTTAAAACCTCAAAGTTCACGACTTGGTTAGTTCGATAGTTCAGAGTCAACCCTTTGACTTTACAGGAGGTGTGAAGTTGACCTTGAGGGACTCGGTATCGGTACCCATAATTTTTAGGGCCACCGCTAGCAAAACTCAAAATGGTATCTTGAGGGTGCTCGTCTGTCCAGGCTCCTAAACGATCTCCTTGGATGGTAGGGTGGGGGCAACCGGGGCGATGAATGTAGATACAGCTATCAGTATCAAAATACAGGACACGATCTCCCAAGACTTCTAACGCTTCGTCGTACAATTTCAAGCAAGCATGAGCGGTCACGTAGGCGGCAATGACTACGTTGCTAAAGTCGTCAGGTTTGACAAACTTGGGTTCTTCTTCGAAATTGACTATCATCAAATCCTCACGAACGATTTCGACGTGCTTGACTAGTATACTTTTGTCGTCCACCAATTCAAAGTAACGATAAGGATCGTCCACGTATTCCGTTTTGGGTAAGATCGTACGTTGGGCCATTTTTCCCCACAAACAATTCAACATCACTTTAGCAAACGATCTTTTTCTTCATTTTTTTCTACGTCTTCTAAAGTGATTCCTTCGATGTCACGGTATTCTTCTTTAAATCGTTCTTGGTCTTCGGGAGTTTGACACCACGAAGGATAACCACTAGCTTCTTGTTTCAGTTTGAGAAATTGGTTCACGTACCCCGTCGTCCTTTTGGTATTGGGCTGTAGTTGGAAAGTGCCAAATTTCATACACGTTCAATAAACGGTATCCACTATCAAGAGCCCGAAACAATTCGGCACTGACCCACGTTCCTATCAACGAACGTTCTTCCTCCGTGTGGTGACAGGGATGATCTTGGTTGCACGTTTCGGCACACGTCCGACATAAAGGAAACATCAATTTTCCTTGAGGTAAGGTAAGATGGGATGAAACAAGTTTGTTGGAGGTAAGACTTTACATTTGATTAATCCTTCGTATTGACGAATGTGTTCCACCTCAATGTGTTCTGTTAAAATTTCAGGGTGCCCAGTGGGAAAACGAGAATATTTACACACCCAAGGATACAAAGAACACACGTCGATGTATTTGATATCTTCTCCTTGGGATTCATTCACGTCGTACAGTAAACGAGTGGCATTGGTTCGTCCTCCAAATAAGCTGTGGCGTGGATCTAAAGGTTCGATGTCGGCTGCGTCGTAACTTTGAGTGATGGCCTTAAATTCAGGATCGCTTTTCAAACGTCGATCGTATTCGTGCTCCCACATTTCTACCACTTTGTAACCTTGACTTTCTAACTGGAGTCGTCGTTGGCAAGTCTGTTCGTATAACTGATCCATGTTAGAATCTGAATAAGGGCTTTTCATGTCTCGGTTAGGATAACAAGTAGGGCATCCGTGAAACAAACAACCCTGAAACTCGTACACTATGTGCGGGTTTTCTAAATCCCAACCATCCACGGAATAACCTCCAATCTTTTTTTCTCCTCCTCCGTTTCTAGCATGTTGTATCCATTTGTCTTCTTTTTGACATAAGTAATGAAGCCAACGTAAAGCTTTGACCGAATATTGACGACTAGCAAAGGCCCACGTGTTGGAGTCGATGATGGCGAGTTGGTTCTCGGACATGAAATTTTGTCTGTAGACTAAGGAACAGGCTTTAGGTAAGGTGGCTGCATCTTTCAAAGGATCGACCTCCCCATGATCGAGAAATAACTCTCGAAACTTTCCACAACAACGCCTTAAAATATCTACATCCGATCGACAATATTTGAGCATCTCTTCTTGAAAGTCAAAGGGATCGTTCTGGTGAGCACGGTACCAAGCGTGAAAAGCTTCTCGCTGCTCGGGGCGCATTCCATTGGGGTCGTAATCATGAAGGTCAGGTAAATGAGGTAGGACGGCCTGTTGATTAGCTTCCGTGTTAAAGAAGTGAGGAAAGTAGCCTTTAGCCATTTCTGTCATGCCAAACGTTTCAGGCATTCGACTCAAAGGCATGGCCAAATAACTCATCGAATCTTTGAATTTGACTTGTCCTACTTTCATGTAGATGAGCTTTTTTCCATTCATGGTGACTTCAGGACGTTCGGTTCCATGGTTCAAATAATAATTAAGTAAAAACTGTCCATCGTATCCCGAAAAATTGTGAGCTATGACGGTTGCATACCGATGACAACTTCCGTAACGATGAATGTCTTCTTCGCTCCAAGTGTCGTGGATATTAGGGTCTAAAACCCATTCAGCAAACTCAGACAAAGTGTTCACTACACGAAAGATTTTTTCACGTCCTCCTGGAACACGACTACAATGAGGACAGTAAAAACGAATCGATTCTTGAATGCACTGATTACAAGCCCTATGTGCTACACAGAAATTTGGAATGTGAGTGCCCGTTTCTTGCATGCATTCAAAATCAAAAAAGATGAAATCTACTTGTTTCTTCTTTTTCTTTATTTCTTTCTTCTCTGTCTTGTCAAACTTTTGAATAAAACATTGATGATCAAAATCGACGATCTTCTTGCAATTAGAACATTTTTTCTTGCCAGCACAAATGTGTGCTTTGGAGTTGTTGGTACGAATGAGCTGTCCACACGTAGAACACGATTGCAATAACTCGCAAGCACATTTTTGTTGGAGTCCTTGGGTCTTGCGATGCTGTTGGTAGCAAGAAGGACTGACAAAACGGCGTCGACAGGTTTCACAATAAACGTGATGTTGTTCAGGAAGGCATGGTGTGTCGGCTAAACAACCCCGACATCTTGCTCCACAACCAATGTGTTGCTCCCGACTATTACACCCTTTGTTACATTTCTCACAGTAGTAAGAGTATCCCAAAAATCCAGTAATACTGGTAATGGTATCAAAATGTTCTTGATGGTGATAAAGATGAATGTATTTTCCATCAGGAAAATCAGGGCCTCAAAACAGTAGAGCTCCGCGCACTTCTTGAGGGTGAACTTTTAACGTATAATGAGGAGCCAAAACATCTTGAAGTTGCTGCATTTGAGAAATGCCACACACGGTCTCTTTAGGGATCCCTGCTTGTCGCAACAGGAGTTCTGCCTCTTTTCGTTGTTGGGGTCTTTGCGATCGTCGAATGTTTTTCCAGGCTTTTTTCCATTCTTTGCTCTCGTTCTTGTTAGCATAGGTGCGGCCCACCACGATAGCTCGAGCTAAGCACATTTGGTCTTGAGTATTGTTAATTTGGACGACACTGCGTTTGGTAGTAAGAAGATCGTCCACCAATAACGGTTTTCTGCTTCGTCCACTTCCTCGAGGTGGAGAAACGTGTGTCATGTAAAGGGTCGCCTTTCCATCGGTGATGGTAAATTTGTCATTGGATTGTTGTACATGTTCTATTTTAGACATGACTTTGTCTGGCGTTAATTCAATCCAAACGGGACTCTTCAAGTGGTCATGATGGATGGCTAGTCTCAAGCGATCCTCTTCTTTGGCTCCACATTGCCGTTTCAAGTTCTGTAAGACAGATTCCCACAAATCGCTAATGAACCCTGCCGCTTTCTCGGGATGTACTTTTTTTACTTGAAGTCTTTAAAGTGAACCGTGTGAGTATACGCCGTGGTCCTAAATTTTCGAGAAGGTATTTTGAGTCTCTCGAATCCGATAGTAATTTTCAGGAGCCACGGTAGGACTTTCTTGGTCAGGGGTTCTGGTGTTGGTGGTTTTTGTTTTGGGTGGTAGTGGTTTGGAAGTTTGGGTTTCATGTTCACTCATCTCTTCTTCGAAGTCACTGGCATGGACTTGAGCTAGCACTTCATCTAGCGGTGTTTCAGGCGGCACGGAATACCTTCGTCGTCGACGTCTCTTGGTTTGTTCTTGTTCTTCTTCTGTTTTCTCATAGATTTTGCGTGATCTTTTCATCTTGAACTTTACTTTGAAACTGATTCAGTTTTCACCCAGGTACCTTTATATAGAGAGAGGAGAGTATATAAAGAGAGACCTTCGTACCTTCAGAATCAGTCTTTGGGATTGCACTTTCAAACTGTGAAGATGGAAAAGTACTGCGCTAGAGATAAAAGTCAAGATACTTGCTATATCTACCAAGAGAAAGGACATTGGTCTTCAGAATGTTCACCACGTCCAATAAAAAGAGATTTTGGAATACAATTGAATAAGTACGTTCATAAAGTGTATGATAAATATGCTGCGGACATACTTGGTAATGTCTATCATTTGAAGTCTGGAAGGAAAGTCAAAGGAATTTTGAGATCAACTTCATTGATAACTATTAATGTTGCTGGTAAGGAAGGAAAGAGGGAAAAACATACAAATAGAGGGAGATTTGTCTTTGAAGCGGTGAATGGAGTGGATCTACCAAGACAGAGTCGAGTGGTACATCTCAATGATGTACTTGATGATGATAGAATAGAAAATCTTCAAGTGATGACTGCTAGTGAACAAACATGTTTGCATAAACATGTGAAGAATGATAAAGAAAAAAGAAGAGTTAATTTTGGAAGTGCTAAAAGTGTGTTGTGTCAGTTTGTTGGTGAGACAGAGGAAAGAAGATTTGAAAGTATGAAAAAGGCTGCTCAATATCTTGATTGTCATACAGGAGGTATCTACTATTGCTGTAATGGGCTTTATAAGTCAGTCTTTTCGAAGAAGTTTCAGAAAAGATTTCAAGCTAGATGGGAAGAGCCAGAGAAGAAGAGTCAAGTCATTGGAGGATTTGTGAGACCTGTGAAATTAACTGACTTGAATTCAGGATTATATAGTCGAATGGATTCCACTAGTGATGTGGCAAGATGTTTTGGATTAGATCATCGTGAAGTTTACAGGATTTGTCAAAAAAGACAGTGGATTAGAGATTCTAATGGACATTTTATTAAGTTGGAGTTTATTAATGAGAGTCAAGAAGAAAGTTATGAGAGAATTGTCGACAAGAATCTTCCTGAAGTGTCACAACAAGAAGAGAATAAAATGGTAAATATGGAAATGAATTGAACTGTATTGGATTTATATGAAATTGTTTTATTACCACGTGTAACATAAAGTATATAGACTGAATAAAATATAATTATTATTGATGTATATCTAGGCTCTTGTTTGTGTTTTTAGATCCGAGCAATGGATGGTGTATGTGTTGGATAGTATGTTGGCGTGATTTCATCCCTTCGTCATACCCTTTCGTCGGATAGCAGGTTTTTTTGGGGCTTTTTTAGGTGTAAGGGATGTTTTCCTTCACGTCCGCACTTCTAGTATATTAAAACAACGTCTTCACCGGTTAAGCTATCCAGTTTTATTCAAGAGAATGAACAAAGTCGAAATAGTGAGACAAGTTAGAGTTCATTTAGAGGTGGCGTGGCACCTCCTCCAAGATCTAGAAAAGAAGGAGAAGGAGGAGAGGGAGAAGGAGGAGAGGGAAAGGAAAATTACCATCAAGCCCTACTGGATGATGGAGGATTCCAATAAAGAAAATTGGGATCCTAAAGTGGATCATCCTCCCTTTGTTTTAAAAAAGGGAAACAGAAGCATGAGTTTAAAAACATGGAGGGGGCCCACACCTCCTCTAAAATGAACTTTAACCAAACAAAAAAACCAACGGTCCTTATCAGGACCACCCTTTTTCAAAAAAGATTAATTATTCCCACACCCCTTATGTAGTGACCCCCGCCATGTTAAACTCCCGTACGGGTCTATAGTGCCCCCACCATGTTAAACTCCCGTATGAGTCTATAGTGCCCCAGCCATGTTAAACTCCCGTATGGGTCTCAAGTGCCCCAGCCATGTTAAACTCCCGTATGGGTCTCAAGTGCCCCAGCAATGTTAAACTCCCGTATGGGTCTCAAGTGCCCCATTTAGGTCTCAGTACCCCCACCCTACTACTCATGCGGTTACCATATCTTGATCTCATGTGTGACACTATAGAACTAAAAACATTCCTATATCAGTCTTTCTGACTCTCACGGTTAATAAACTGAAATACACCACATCATCAAATAAAGTTGTAGGTCATGTAACTAAAGGTTTTAGAATCGAAAACATTACAAAATAAAATTAAAAATTTGGATGCGGCATTTGTTCAAATTACCAATATCGAAAATCAACCGCCATCACCAACTTGTTTAAAATTATTTTCATTATTTTGTTAAATCAGTTATTTAAAGATGAAATTTTTAGAGTAGCACCATCCATACAGGCAGATAATCATTCCTGCGATAGAAATTGTATACATTCATGGATCTCAAACGTATCATCAACATATGATTTGGACCAGGAGTGCGGAAAAAAATGATAAATAAAGACGAATTAAAAAACATCTATATTGATTATATAATAATATGCACATACAATATGTAAATTGTAATCAATTTGATTGCATTTGTCATGACTACTCAGTTCGAACCATCAGCAGGCTGATCACATGTATGGAAATATCCGCATTATGTCGATTTTACGTCATATTTGTGGAACATAGATTGATAAACTAGGAACGAGATTGTTTTTGTTCGAAACTACATCTGTAAACTTCGATATTTCTTTCAAAAGTTTACATTTACGGTCTTAATTTTCTTATCAATATTTATCTAGTAATCGAAAATATTACAAGGATATTCACCATACAAATATTAAGTTTCATGATAAGTGCTATTTCTACCGAGCTCATTATCAGCTTTCCAAAAATGTCGACTGCCTTCCTAAAATGCAGACAAAAGGTCAAGATTTTTTGCTACAAAAATGTGTCGTCAGCCTGGATTATTAATTTGTGGGTTCAAGACCTTTTACTGACCTTTCAGTTATATCTTACACATAGGCTAGCACTTATAGCCTAAAGGCTGAACATATTTGGGGTTTTTTTTTATATTTTATTTTCTGGGTTTTAACGCCATTTTTCAGCACATGAGAGGCTATACATGGCGGATAGTATATTTGGTAGAGGAAGAACTCGAGAAAGCTCCGGAAAGAACCACCGACCCTCGGGAAGCTACTGGCAAGCATTCTCACACGTTGGCTGAGCCGAGATTCGAACCCACGCGGACAGAGGTGAGATGTCATTAGCGCCTTAGACCACAGGGCCACCTGGCGTCCCCCTGAACTTTTTTGATGAATTGATAAAAAGAAAAATTCTGCAGACGACTGAATGGGGAAACCACCGGGTAGCAAAGCCCACCTAATTTATAATGCATGCAACAACGTAACATGCTATTGCAAAAAGAAACAAAGCATATAACATACAAATTAAAATGGAAGCAAGCAAAACGCTTTATAAGAGACAATATTTTTAGGTAAATGTGTTGTCTCGGTATCTAGAAAAAAAGTACTGGTCAGAATTAATTGATTAAATACCAATACATTTTTTTCTGCCAACTATTGCTAAAGTTAGCTTTTTGTTATGCAGATTAATTTTAATATTACACTGAGAAATGCAATTGCACAGTCCCTGTTTTGACCCCACATTGTTTTGACGCAATGTCATAAACTGCCGGTTCACGAGAAAACTCATCTCGCAGTAACTTCATGACCACAACATTTGTTTAAACTGATCAAAACCGATCATATGGACATACAAATGTATCGAAAATTATATCATTATCAGTTGTAAATTGAAACAAAGATACATACCATGATAAAAATATTCCATTTCACTCATTCTTTTTTTTTCCCAACCAGTAAGTCCTTATCAGAATCCTTAATCCTTACTAACTATTCTGACGGGGCAAAATAAACTTTCCGCCATAACAGATATTCAGTCAGCTACTCAATACGTGATAACAACTCGACTCAAAGCCGATAAATGCATCAGTAACACTGTTTAGAATAGTGTACTGTGTAATTTCATGTAGAGCTGTCTTTACTGATGTTCAGAAGTGGTACTTATTATAATTGGTGCACATTTCAACAAGAGCATACTTTTACCTTATATTTTGTAGTTAAATCAGCCGTCCCTACTTTTTTGTCTTATTGATATCCAAGTATTAGTCTTTTCTATCTGATGGCAAATAAGCAATTTGACTTTAGCAATACATTATTTACATATCCTTTGACTGAATCTCTACATTTAACTTATTTTTGAAGCTATTTAATTTTTTTAATTTTTAGCTAGTGATCAGAATAATAATATTTTGAAAATAAAATCTTTCTCTTGTAACTTTATGTCTTTTGTTCCTGATTATTTGCACTTCTAGACCAATAAGTTGTGAAGAATACAAGACAGTTTTGAAGTTCCAAAACAGTGAGTAGTATAGGGGGAGTGAATAGGTCGTGGGGGACTCTACGGGTACCAACGGGAATTTAGCATTGGGGCACTTGGGGTACCAAGGGGTTTCACTTGGGGTACCAACGGGAATGGAGCATGGCGGGACAGTTGGTGGGACCAACGGGAATGGAACATGGCGGGGTCTATCGGGGTACCAACGGGAATGGGACAGGGTGGGTCCTATCGGGGATGGCAATCATGCCAAATTAATCTTTTTTTTGAAAAATGGGTGGTCCTGAAAAGGGTCATTGGAGTTGTTTTTTTTGGGGGGTAACAGAGAAGACATCTCCTGGAGGGTCTTCTTTTCCTTAAACTTCTACGGACTTCAGGTTCGTAGAGGAGCACCCGCAGATGGGTCTACGAGAACTTAACATGGGAATAGTTGTCTACTATTCAATTTCTTAGTTATCTACTATCCAATATTTAGTTATCTACTATCCAATACCCCATACACACTATCCCAAACACCCTGTGTGCCGTTTAAAAACCCCAAAACGCCGTTTCGTACTGATTGACGTAGCCACGCGAACGTCTTTAGCTACTGTGAGTAGTGTACACAATGAAATATTGTCAAATGTACGCAGTAATAATTTCCAAAAACCTATGGTTTGCCTCAAACAGGGATAAGGTTACCCTTTCTACGAGTTTCTGAAGACAAGGGTAAATTCTGTGATAGAAATGTTCATTGGCAAATTTTTTTTCATTCATCAGTTTTAAAAAAGTAGTGTTATATTTCTTGTCGAATGACTGTAGTAGCATTTGTTGTATGTCTCTCAAATATTTAAGATAGGTTATGTTTTGCTGCACACACCTTGCGGCTACAAACAATGTTACAACATTTCCCAAAACCGAAGACGGGAGAACAGTAAAAAAACACGTCTTGTTTTATCGACAGTCTAAAATGGACTGACTGAAAATAGGGCATACATTGTTACAGTTTTACTGAACGCATGTTTGGGCTCAAGAATGATAGTGTAGAATAGGACGGGTTATAGAGTGCATAATTGGATGGGTCATACTCGAGTCATTCTTACACCGTAAAGCTATGTGCTTGTTTTTTTGTTTGTTTTTTTTGTTTCCTTCGGAAAACGGTAGATCTAGAATTTTTTTCGTGACACATTGCAGTGCCAAAATAGAAACAAAGCTAAGATACCTGACATGCACAAGAACAACTAAACTCAAGATTTTATATAATCCAACGATTTACCTATGGAAGAAAAATTGTTATACAATTTTTAAGGGATGCAAGTTTTTGAACAAATTACAAAACTAACGTCACATTTCACATAATCATTGTGACTACTGCCAACATTTGTGGAGAGGCATCTTGAAAACGGGAACAGATACCATTATCATTTTAATCGAAATCATTGTATAAGAAACTTAATGTGTCTTTGTGAAACAGAGAGAATTTACATTACGACGGAGAGAGAGAGAGAGAATATTTTATTCCTACTTTTAAAAATATCACGACACTTACGTTTTTTATGGTATATTTTCCTTAAGAAATTTCAAAAACACACATTCCATTTAAAAAATCACATCGATAGGAAAAAAATCGTCTTTTTTCGGTAAAATATCACAAGATTGATTGGAGACATGGTCTACTAAAATCCTTCTTTTGAAAACGTAGATGTAAAATTCTCACAAATATTACATCCAAACGTTCCGTGATGTATTTTGACTTAAGGCTGATACAATTTCCATTGATCATAAATTATATGATTGGGTTCTGCGTTAGCTTTTATTTGTAAAGAGACTAACGGTCAGGCACAGAAAAAAACAAGTCTATTCTTCTCACTGTGTCAATAGCAACTGAGGGCGATTCAAAGCGAACGCGGTAAGAAAATATTTGTAGCCAATGAAATTACTTATAATGAGTGACGAAGTTTTTTGTTATAGATTCCAGACAGGCAGTGTGGCAAAATAATGCCTATGGCCTGGTTTTTTTACGATTGCGGTGCAGATAGACTAGTGGGAATTTGCAATCATGTTAAGAATTCGTGTCCTGTAACATTTTTTCTCGCCACGCTAAGTACTGAACTGTAACATTGGCTCGGATTTGAAACTGAAAAAAAAAATGTTGTCACTGAGTCATTTTGACATACACACATAGGTAGAGAGAAGGGCTACACTATTTAGGGGGCCGTTTTTTTCAAACTAGTGAATTTGGAGGCTTGTATGAAGTTACGATTTCTGGTACAGTTACAAGTTTGAGTGTTTGGAAAATGGCAAACATCGGATAGACATTTGTGTCGTGACACATGTAAAGTTGAGAGTCTGTGCTAGTTTCAAAATTAACGTCACATAGCTTTCTATTGCTCCTAGACATTTTCATTTTGGCAAATTTAAAGTTAAGCAAGCCATTATCACAAACGTAGGCAGAGACAGGGTATATATAGGGAGAGATTCTATGTAAAACTGAATCAGTTTCAAATCAAACTTCAAGATGAAAAGATCACGCCAAATCTATGAGAAAACAGAAGAAGAAACAAAGAGGCGACGACGAAGACTTTCCGTGCTGCCTGAAACACCGCTTGCTGAACTGCTAGCTCAAGTTCATGCTAGCGATTTCCAAGATGAGATGAGTGAGCCTGAAACCTTACCAACTTCTAACCCACCCAAAAAATCCACCACCACCACCACGCCTGACCAAGAAAGTCCTACCGTGGCTCCGTAAAATTACTATCAGATTCTTGAGACGCAAAAAATAACCTCTAGAAAATTTAGAACCACGGCATACACTCACACGGTTCACTTTAAAGACTTCAAGTCCGAAGTGCCTCCCGAGAAAGAGGCTGGGTTCATTAGCGATTTGTGGGGATCTGTGTTACAGAACTTGAAACGACAATGCGGAGCCAAAGAGGACGATCGATTGAGACTGGCCATCCATCACGACAGTTTGAAGTCGCCTGTCTGGATCGAGTTCAGCACCCCGGCAGAATTAACACCAGACAAAGTCATGTCCAAAATAGAACACGTTCAACAATCCAGCGAAAAGTTTACCATCACGGATGGAAAGGCCACACTTTACATGACTCACGTTGCTCCTCCTCGAGGGAGCGGACGAAGCAGGAAAGCGTTACTGGTGGACGACCTTCGAAGTACCAAACACAGTGTCGTCCAAATCGACAATACTCAAGACCAGATGTGTTTGGCTCGAGCCATCGTGGTGGGGCGAACGTATGCCAACAAGAACGATACCGCAGAATGGAAAAGAGTCTGGAATAACATTCGACGATCGACGAAAGCCCAACAACGAAAGAAGCAGAACTCCTGTTACGACAAGCAGGCATCCCCAAAGAAACCGTGTGTGGCATTTCTCAAATGCAACAACTTCAAGACGTCTTGGCTCCTCACTACACTTTGAAAGTACACCCTCAAGAAGTGCTCGGAGATATGCTGTTTCGAGGCCCCGATTTCCCCGAAGGAAAATACATTCACGTGTATTACCATCAAGAACATTTCGATGCCATCACCAGTATCACAGGATTTCTATGATACGGATACTACTGCGAGAAATGCGATCAAGGATTTAACAGTCGGGAGCGACACATTCATTGCGGTGAGCGATGTCGGGGCTGTTTAGCGGACAAACCATGCCTTCCTGAACAACACGTCCATTGTGAAACCTGTCGACGCACTTTTGTCAGTCCCTCTTGCTACGAACAGCATCGCAAGACACAAGGGCACCAACAAAAATGTGATTGCGACTTATTGAAAATGTGCTCCACGTGTGGAAACCTGATTCGTACCAACGACCCCAAGAGACACGTTTGTGCTGGTAAGAAAAGATGTAACATTTGTCAGCAGATGGTGAATTATGATCATCGATGTTTCATGCAAAAGTACGACAATACAGCGAAGAAATAATTAAAGAGCGATCAGAAGAACAAGGCCCAAGTGGATTTCATCTTTTTTAATTTTGAATGCATGCAAGAAACAGGCATTCACATTCCCAATTTCTGCGTGGCTCATCGGGCTTGTGAGAAGTGCATCCAAGAATCTATCCATTTCCACTGTCCTCATTGTAGTCGGGTTCCAGGAGGACGTGAAAAAATCTTTCGCGGTCCTAACACTCTGTCCGAGTTTGCTGAATGGATTTTAGACCCCATCGACGATACCTGGAGCGAAGAGGACATTCAACGTTACGGAGACTGTCATCGCTATGCGACCGTCATGGCTCACAATTTCTCGGGATACGATGGACAGTTTTTGTTAAAATATTATTCGCAACAAGGTACCGAATGTCCCATGGTCACCATGAACGGAGCCAAACTCATCTACATGAAAGTGGGACAAGTACAGTTCAAAGATTCCATGAGTTATTTGGCCATGCCTTTGAGTCGAATGCCAAAAACATTTGGCATGACAGAAATGGCCAAAGGATACTTTCCTCACTTCTTCAATACGGAAGCCAATCAACACACCGTACTACTACATTTGCCTGACGTCGACTGTTACGGCCCCGACGGAATGAGCCCCGAACACCGAGAAGCCTTTCACGCTTGGTACCGTGCTCACCAGTCAGAACTGTTTGACTTCCAAGAAGAAATGCTCAAGTACTGTCGATCCGATGTGGACATTTTGCGCCGTTGCTGTGGAAAGTTTCGACAGTTATTTCTAGATCACGGAGACGTCGATCCTTTGAAAGAAGCGTCCACATTACCCAAAGCCTGTACCTTTGTCTAAACCAAAAACTTCATGCCCAAGAACGAACTAGCCATCATAGACTCCAACACGCCTCTCTTTGCCAGTCGTCAATACTCGGCCAAAGCCTTGCGTTGGTTCCATTACTTGTGCCAAAAGGAAGACAAATGGATACAACATGCTAGAAACGAAGGTTGGAGAAAAGAAGATTGGATCTTATTCCGTGGATGGATTTGATTTAGAAAACCCTAACACGGTGTACGAATTTCAGGGTTGCTTGTTTCACGGATGCCCTACCTGTTTTCCTGAACGAGACATGAAAAGTCCTTTTTCAAATTTCACCATGGAACAGTTGTACGAACGGACTTACCAACGAAGACTCATGTTGGAAAGTCAAGGATACCAAGTGGTAGAAATGTGACAGCACGAGTACGATCGACGTTTGCAAACCGATCCTGAATTTAAGAGCATCACCGAAAGTTACGACGTGACCACCATCGAGCCTTTGGATCCACGCCACAGTTTATTTGGAGGACGAACCAATGCCACACGCTTGCTGTACGACGTAGACGAATCAAAAGGAGAAGAAATCAAGTACATCGACGTGTGTTCGTTCTATCCTTGTGTGTGCAAATATGCTCGTTTTCCAACCGGACACCCTAAAATCTTGACAGAACACATCGACGTGGAACACATTCGTCAATACGAAGGATTGATCAAATGTAAAGTCTTACCCCCGACCAACTTGTACCATCCTATCTTACCTCATCATTGCCAAGGAAAACTGATGTTTCCTTTATGCTGTACGTGTGCCGAAACATGCAACCAAGATCACCCCTGTCACTACACGGAGGAAGAACGCTCTTT
The DNA here is from genome assembly GCA_029931535.1 of Margaritifera margaritifera. Classification (NCBI taxonomy): domain Eukaryota; kingdom Metazoa; phylum Mollusca; class Bivalvia; order Unionida; family Margaritiferidae; genus Margaritifera; species Margaritifera margaritifera. The sequence goes on along the minus strand of JAQPZY010000609.1, from coordinate 66,591 downwards.
AACAGGAACGTGGGTCAGCGCCGAATTGTTTCGGGCACTGGATCGAGGATACCGTTTGTTGAAAGTGTACGAAATCTGGCACTTTCCAACCACAGCACAATACCAACAGGACGACGCCTCGAATCCAGGCATTTTCTCTGGGTACGTCAACCAATTTCTCAAACTGAAGCAAGAAGCCAGCGGCTATCCCTCGTGGTGTCAGACTCCCGAAGACCAAGTCCGATTCAAAGAAGAGTACCGTGACGTCGAAGGGATCACTTTGGAAGACGTAGAAAAAAACGAAGGAAAAAGATCGTTTGCCAAAGTCATGCTCAATTGCTTGTGGGGAAAAATGGCACAACGTACGATCTTACCCAAGACGGAATACGTGACCGATCCTTATCGCTACTTTAAATTGGTGGACGACAAAAGTATACTGATGAAACACGTCGAAATATTCCGTGATGATCTGATCTTAGTCAATTTCGAAGAAGAAAGGAAGTTTGTAAAACCCGACAAGTTTAGCAACGTGGTCATTGCAGCTTACGTGACAGCTCATGCTCGCTTGAAATTGTACGACGAGGCTTTAGAAGTCTTGGGAGATCGTGTCCTGTACTTCGACACCGACAGTTGTATCTACATTAATCGCCCCGGTTACCCACACCCTACCATCCAAGGAGATCGTTTAGGAGCCTGGACGGACGAGCACCCTTAAGACACCATCCTGAGTTTTGCCAACGGCGGTCCTAAAAATTACGGCTACCGATACCGAGACCCGCAAGGACAACTTCACACCCCATGCAAAGTCAACGGATTGACTCTAAACTATCGAAACAGCCGCGTGGTCAACTTGTATGTTTTGAAAAATGCTTTGCTGTCTGGACTAGTGGAAGACTTTCTAGTGCACACGTTAGAACCTCACAAGATCGTACTGTTACCCAATCACCAAATCGTCACTCGACCTGTTGGAAAAGTTTATCGAATCGTGTACCAGAAACGAGTGAGACTTCCAGACCACACCACTTTGCCTTACGGACACGCCGATCTGCAGAATAAAAAAGGATCACTTCCAAGCCGAACCATTCATTAGGACTTCCAACGCTGACCGAGCAAGAAGAAAAAAGATGATGAAGAAGAATACTTATGCCACCCACCCACCGAGTGAAAAATCTAGTGTGAATTCCAAGAGCAATCACGACTTGGAGTGCGATGCGGTGCCATGCAACGAGACGGATGCCGAACGCTTTGACAGCGATGATGCTGGGCGTGTGCCTCACCATACCTCTAGAGATGCAGGACGCCCTGTCTTCTTTTTTGGAAATACTAAACGTGTCTGTGAATGTCATCCCTACAGGGGTAAAGAATTGACGATACCTGTGGCTTTGGCTGGCTATTCCAAGTTTGAAAAGCGACTCCAGACATTCCAAGACAAGTGGCCTAAATATCTAAAAGGACCTACTCCCAAAGCTTTAGCCAATTCTGGATTTATCTACTTGGGAGAAGGAGATAAAGTTCAGTGTTTCAGTTGCGGTGTGAGACTTCACCTACCGACTCAGCTTACATCGAACATGCTAGATGGTCTCCGCATTGTCAGTACTTGCCTTTAGTTGCCTTAGAAGAGTACGGGTACGATGAGACAGATGCTCCCATTTCCAAGAAGTAACATGTCGGATGATAGTTTACAAGAATACATTCGTGGTTTGCCTTTGGAGCTGCGAGAACGTATTTACAGAGAATTGGTTCAGATACAAGTGAAACGTAAAGAACAGTTACATCCTTTACAACACAAACGTTTTAACTTTTGGTATCTGAATGCTATAAGAAGTTTAATTGCTATGAAAAGGCTCAAATGGTCAGACATTGATCGAATAGGAAATTGGGCTTGTAAGGAATTGGATGGCACCACTTACCATGTGGGAGTGATCCAGCAAATTCCATGGAACGAAGTGGAGGAAGAAAATGTGACCAACTTACAAGAATACCAAAAACGTTTACAAGAAGTGTCACCTCAAGACAAAATGACTTTACGTCGTCTGACGTGTAAGGTCATCACTAAACATCTTGGATTTAATTTACTCACCGATTCCATTTGGCAAGTGTAGGAGTGTTTTGTTACCAAGAAGAGTTTTGTTACCAAGAAGACTAGTTTAGAAGAGCGCATTCGTGGCTTGCCTTCGAAGCTGCGAGAACGTATTTACAGAGAGTTGGTTCAGATACAAGTGAAACGCAAACTCAAATTCATTCCTCGATTTGCGCACTATCGCGACTTCCACCGTATCAGAAGTCTTATTCTGGGGAGAAACTATCACAGCTATTGTGAAGAAAACAAAAGAGAGTCACTTCTTTCCAAGTCGGATACTTTACAAGAACACATTCGTGGTTTGCCTTTGGAGCTGCGAGAACGCATTTACAGAGAATTTGTCCTGATACAAGTAAAACGCAAACTCAAAGTCATTCCTCGATTTTTAAACCATTGCTACTTCCAAAGTATCAGAAGACTGATTTTTTGAATATTCTATCGCTGGCACCTTGGAGTAGACTTTCACAAAAATACCAACCTTGGGAACCTGGATATAAAAACCCACCACAAAAGATACCAACCTTGGGAACCTAGATATAAAAACTCACCATGCCAGGACTTTGGTCTACACTCGTGAAACGTATTCCGTGGAAGGAAGTCAACGATCGTGTTCAGACCTTAGAGGATTATAAACACTTGATACAAGAACTGTTTCCCCATTAAATTTTGGACTCTATACCTTGTGTGTCTTGGTGACTGCCTTTCTAGGATTTCGTTTTCCAGGACATTCGTTGTGGACTATTTTTGAGGAACAGTGTTGTTGGCGGACTAACCAAAACAAAAAAGACATGACCATTCATGCTTTATCGGCACACGAAATACAAATTGTGCACAAAGTGTTGAGACTGGTGATGAAGACGAGTAGTGTACCTCCGTGTGAAGAAGACATTTGTCATACTTTATCTACCCTTGACACGTTTCAAGAAGTGTGTATTGCTAGTTGGTTACACCAAAGCCTTTACAATTGGAAAGATGTACGTGACTGGAAAAGTATTTTTTCGATGATTGGCTACAAGAAGTGTCACAGTTTGCCAAAGACCTGGTGTGTCACCAAGTTTCCAAAAGTGAACCACTTGAAATCCAAGTCAAACAAAATGACCTTAGAAACAATCGTGGAAGAACCTGACACAGGAAAGACGACCACACCGTTGTTGTCGTCCACATGGAAACACCACAAGAACACACCCCCCCCTTTCCGTCAGAGACATTTCATTCTACCACCAAAAACAGAGACCAGAATAATACCACCACCAGCGCCTGTGCACTCCATTTATAGGACAGTGTTTTGTTCTTGTTGTACATTGACTTGTTTATACAGAACGTTAATTCTTTTAGTGGTAGCCTTAATATTGTACATTGTACCTGACCATTTTTGCGGTATGCATTTTTGTCCTTCATGACTTGTAAAAAAAAAAAAATATGTTTTTGTTTGTTGTGTTGTTTGTTTGTTTTTTTTTTACAAAAAAAAAAACAATAAACGTGTATGAAACGTATAAAATGTCTTGTGTCTTTTGTCTTCTTCTCAAAATTCTTCCTACCTGAGTCATGGCTACATCATCTTCTGCCTCGTCTACCTCTTCTGCTTCTTCTGTGGTCATCTGTGGTCAAAGTGATCGACGAAAAGTTAGATCGTCAAAGTTAGGAAGCTTTGTATCTGCGCCATCCATTTAACATGGTTATTGCTGGACCGAGTGGTTCAGGTAAAACCGAATTTGTCAAACGTTTGATCGAACACAAATCTCATTTGTTCGATTGTCCACCTCAACGCATCGTGTGGTGTTACAAAGAGTGGCAATCGTCTTACACCTTACTTCGTAAAAGTCAAGGAGAAGCCATTTCGTTTGTGGAAGGCATTCCTCGCGAAGACGATGGGATCGTGTCTGACGTGAGTCAAACACATCTGGTCATCTTCGACGACATGCTAGGAGAAGACGAAGAAGAAATTAAACTTTGGTTTACACGAAAAGGACATCATCGAAATGCCAGTATCATTTACATTACTCAAATTTTATTTCAACAAAGTAAAGCCCATCGTACCATCAGTCTCAACGCTCATTACGTGGTGTTGTTTAAAAGCCCCAGAGACAAATCTCAAGTGCAAGTGTTAGCCAAACAGTTAGGCACTCCTTGGCTGAATTATGCGTACGACGATGCCACTCAAACACCTCATGAGTATTTACTCATCGATTTAAAACCTACCACTCCCGACTATTTGAGATTTCGTGCTCAATTGTTTCACCACTGGTGCCAAGAAGGAGGCCCGGTCATTTACACGTCCCCTTCGGCCACTCTCTGAAAAAAAACTATAAAAACATCCACTACGTCATTTCTGTCTCACAGTCTTCGAGATGACTTCCTTTCAAGCTCATCCTTCTGCCAAATTGATTCGTGTCTTGTATGGCATCAGTCGCGAAAAAGATGCACAAGTTCGTGCCCATTTGTTAGAAGCTAGTCTCAAAGAAGTGTTACGATGGTTTACTTTGACGGCACGTCAATTACTGCAAGGCATCATTCACATCCTTCATCAAACTCAACGTTTTTTTCAAAAACATAAAGTGGCGTTGTCACAACTAGCCGATCCTAGAATCGATCCACGGACTAAGAAACAAATCATTTTAACCCCTGGAGGTGGCGGTTCTTTAGGAGGCATCATAATTCGTTTACTTTTGAAATGGGATCCTAATGCCTCAGCCAAAAAACCAAAAACCAAAAAAAAAAGCCTCAAGAAGAAGAAAAGCCAAAAAAAGAAGAAAACAACCCACCAGAAAAAGAAAAGTCCTGCCAAGAAAAAACAGCCACCACTACGAGCTGCAAGAGAGGTACTGCTGCGAGGACGCAAACGTACACCCGCAAACCATGACCACCAGCAGTGACGAGGTCTCCTTCTCCTGAGTCCACTTCTTCTTCACCACCCTTCGTGATGATGCCTGCCAAACCGGACTTAAGACAAGTGTTTCCTAATTTGATGCAAAAATGGAAACCTATTTCGAAAGTCACCACTTCGGGACCCTCGACTTCGGCTGATCTGGCCACGGCAGCGGCCCCTAAAAAAGTACCGTCTCCTAAAACCAAAGTTCAAGAGAGAACCGGCATGTTACAAAGTTTAGTAGATTTATCCAAAGAAGAATTGAGACGATTTAATCCATTGAAAACACCTCAACGTCGAGTGACGCCTGTCATGAAGTTGGTACGTCGTGCAGACAATGAGTGGAGACGTGTTCCAGTATAAAATAGAAGTGTGACCTGCCAGAGACCTCAGACTTGATTCTGACATCCAAGATGACCCCCAAACGTGCACACCCCCACCAAAAGAAGAAAAAAGGACTTCCACCTCATCTGGCGAAACATTGGGACGTCTTGTCTGTCCTGACCAAATCCAATCGTCCCATGCGAAAACAACTCATTCAAACAACCTCTAAAGAAATCATCGATACCGTGTGTGAATGTTGTTTGAACGTCTTGAAAGAAGCGGTACCTTTGTCCAAGATACAGAAACAGAAATTAGGCAAACATCGGAACGTTCTTCCCCAAATGGTCAAAAAGAAAATACCTCTCCAGCAAAAGAAATTAATGTTGGTGCAACGAGGAGGATTTCTACCCATGCTGATAGGACCGTTGTTAAAAATAGCGGCTCCTTTGTTAGGAACGATTGCTGGACCACTTTTAGGAGGAGTCATCCGATAAAAAAAAAGATAAAAAGGACACCCTTCTCTGGAAAGATGACACATTTGTACCTTTGGATGCCATGGAAGGACGAAAACTGACTTTAGTGCCTTACAAACGATGGATGGAATTCCATCGTTGGAACGAACAACGGATACCTCATTTACCTCCCAATCCCAATCTCCAAGAGATGTCACAGTTACAACAAGAATTACAATCGCTGATGGATCAAAGCGATTTGTCAGAAACAGAAAAATCCCAACGCTACGGTCAACTCTTACAACGTCTGCAACTCTTTCACCAGAAAGCTGTAGACGAAACAGCTCCACCCACTCTGAGAGATTTCAAAGCCCTGATGAAAAGCGAACCTAAAGTCACCACCACCACTAAAACAGACACCGCCACGGGGATGACAGAAGAAGACGAGCTCCGAGAAGTGTTTCAAACTCCGTCTGCTGGCATAACTAGTCAAATTGCAGCTTCCTTGTTGACACCGTCTCCTACCCCTCATCGAGAAGCCATGAAAGCTTGGGTTAAAAAGAAGATGTCCACTCCTTCTTCAGCAGACGAAAAAAAGAAAGACAGCAAGACTGAAGTGAAAAAAGACACCACCAAGAAGAAACCTGCCATCATTACCCCTTCTTCACTATCTACTCCTGTGGCTCGTCGAACGCGTCAAGCTGCTTCGTCCAAACCTCACGACACCAAAAGTAGTAGCATCGAACAGTGGGTAACTTATTGAGGAGTCATGGAGAAACTTTTAACCAGTCTTTACTACAATCCTGGCCATGCTGCTGGTTACGGAGGAGTTCAAAATTTGTATCGAGCTGCTAAAAGTAAATTAAAAAGTGTACGTTTGCCAGAAGTACGACGATGGTTACAAGAACAATCGACGTACACGTTACACAAACCCATTCGACGAAAATTTTCTAGAAGTGCAACCAAAGTGGAGGACATAGATCATCAATGGCAAGCCGATTTAGCCGACGTCTCTCATTTGGCAACCTACAATCGTGGTCACAAATATTTGTTTTGTGTCATCGACGTGTTTTCCAAATTTGATTGGGTCGTGCCTTTGACTTCTAAAAGCAGTACCGAATTGGTACGTGCCTTAAAATTGGTCTTGAAACAAAGTGGCCGTCACCCTTTACGATGGCAAACCGACAAAGGCACCGAATTTCTAAACCAAGCTTTCAAAAAGAATTGAAACAAAGGCACATTCATTTTTTTACCACCGAAAATCCTGAAACCAAAGCCAGTGTCGTGGAACGTTTTCAAAGAACTTTGAAAGAACGCATGTGGAAATATTTTACACATCAACACACTCTCAAGTACATCGACGTGTTACCCCGTTTGGTCAAAGCGTACAATCAATTGTACGATCGTAGCATCGGATGTGCCCCCGAAGAGGTCAGCCCTGAAAACGAAGTGACCGTGTTTGATCGATTGTTTGGTACACCCCAGAGGAGCCCTCAGAAGAAGAAACCCCTGGAGTTGAAGACGGGAGATTGGGTTCGCATCGGAAAAACCAAACGCACTTTTGACAAAGGTTATTTACCCAACTGGACCACCGAATTGTTTCGTGTCACTACACCCGTCCGTGGACGCGATCCTCCCGTCTATAAATTGGAAGACATGCACGGTGAAGTACTCAAAGGAACATTTTACTTGCCTGAGTTACAACGAGTGACCAAAAAAGAAGACATCGTGTACGACATCGAAAGCATTCTCGAACAAAGAACACGCAAAGTGGGCAAACGTCGAGTAGAAGAAGTCAAAGTACGTTGGAAAGGATATCCTCCTAGTTTTGATTCTTGGATTGCCGCTTCCCAAGTCGTCGACTATAAAAAGAAAAAGAAGTAACCCAACATGCCATTCAACACAACCACGACCTCGACTCCTTCGCAGAGTTCCTCTCGTCAAGACTTACAAAAACAATCGCTCTAGGTGTGGTGCGGAGAACGTGTGCCTAAAAATCAAATCGTCTTTTTCTGCCAAATCTTTGTGGTGTATTGTGTCATCGGAGCAGCCATTGCCAATTTGAGTTTGCAACAAGGGGACAAACAATTGTGGACCATTTTACTCAGCAGTTGCATCGGTTATCTTCTACCCAGTCCCTCCTTGATGTTTACGACGAAGACGGACAACCAACGCCACGGGAGTACGACCAACGCCAGTCCACCTTCTTCCAGTCACCATAATACCAGCCCTCTTTTGGAACCATTTGAACATCCTTTGAACTCGAGTGACTCCTCAGACCAATTTTATTTAACTTTACCTAGTGACAGTTCCATGGATGTGTTTCCCAACAACGTCTTATGTTGTTTCACTACCAAATTACCTCAGGCCATCCAATTGGATCACGAAGCTCATTGGGAAGTGGGTTTGGCAGAAATCATTCATCCTACGCAAGTCCAAAACATCGACGAAGGTCAAAACACTTTCATCGTGGATATCTTGAACAAGGAAGTGCAAGACCACTTGGACAAAATTAATCCTAACTTTCACGAATCCAAAAAGGAACCAGATAAAAATTTTCCCTTTGACGACTAATTCTCCCTTGGCAAGCTATACCATGAGAATTTCTACGGGGTATTATTTTAGTGGACGACATTTGGTGGACACAATTGAGGTCATCTTCGAGGCTCAATTTGGCAAAGCCTTAGAAAGAGCCAAGAAAAGTGTCCAGATCAGTTACCATCCTGTGGCACGCCGTCTCTTGATTCAATTTTCGGATGCCAACATATTACCCATGACTTTTTCTCCTGGGTTGTATAATATTTTGGGTGGGAATAAATTTTTTACAAATCTAAAAATCCAAAACAACTTGGGATTCTCCAAGGCTTTTCGCGCCCCTATCGAATTGAACGAAGGATTGAATTTAATGTTTGTGTACTCAGATGTGGTGGAGTACAACGTGGTGGGAAACACAGCCGCTCCGTTATTGAGAGTCATTCCTTTCAAAGTGGATTCTGCCGTCCCCGCGTACGAAGAAGGTGGAAACATGTATCACGTTCACCGTGAATTTGTACATCCTCATTATCTTCAAGTCAGTAAATCGTATTTTGACAGTGTCAACATTAGTATAAAAGGAGATTTGTGACAAAGTGTACCATTCATTGACAAAGGAAAAGTCACGGTGAAACTACATTTTCGAAAAAAGTTCTCCAGCAAATTGTAACTGACCCAAAAATGTATCCTGTGTACCGAGGAGTGGCTCGACAACGAGGACACGGTTTAGGAGATATGTTAAGATCGGCTTTTCGGACGGTAGCCCCTATTTTGAAACCCATGGTGACTCGAGGATTGCATGCCTTAAAAGATGCCGCTTTGACGCAAGGAAAAGAATTTCTTCAAAACGTTATCATAGACAAACAAAATCCAAAAGAAGCCTTTATGAGAGCAGGAAAAAATGTGTTGATGCACACTGGCAAAGATCTTTTGGGTCTCCGAGAGACTGCTATAAATTCACTTCACGCTTCTGGTCCTGGCATTACTTCTTCCTCCACTCCACAGCAAGGACAAGGCAGAAAGAGACGACGTCCCTTCAGAGCTCATAAAACACACGGTGTTCCAAAAAAGAATAAGAAAAGAAGAACATTCAGAGAACTAGACGTGTTTGATTACTAAACCCTTTGAAAATGATGCACCGAGATTCTTGCGAATGTACCAAGTCAGAACTGGACCTGTTTACAATGCCCCCACCATGATGACGATGCAAGAATCCCAATGGGTGGAATTTCATCCTGTATCATCGTTGACGGATTCAGTTCCTATCAAATTTGAAATCAAAGGACAAACCGAAGATTACATCGATCTGAATAACAGTTACTTGTACCTGAAACTCAAAGTCCAAACAGCGGCCGGCGGTAATCCTGCGCTCGATGCCCCAATGGCACCCGTCAATAATTATATGCATCCCTTGTTCAGCGAAGTGGATTTGTACTTGAATAACAAACTGGTCAGCAGCAGCATGGATACTTACCCTTACCGTGCTTACTTGGAAAATCTCTTGACGTACGGAAAAGAAGCCAAGAACACTCATCTGGATGCTTCGGTGGTCTGGAAACTTGACACCTCGGGAATGTTCAACGACACAGCGTTGGCTGAAGCGGCGGCAGGTGATGATCCAGCAGACCCACATAATGAGGGTTTTAACGACCGCCGAAAGAAAATCTTACAGGGCGCACTTTAGAACTGATGGATCGTTTGCATTTGGACATGTGGTTGCAAGACAAGTATTTGTTGAACGGAGTGGATGTACGCCTGAGACTGAATCGCAGTAGTGCCGCCTTCCATTTGATGGCTAATGGTCCCGACTACAAAACCCACATCGAAGAAGCGAGACTTTACGTGCGCCGTGTAGAAGTCTTACCAAAAGTAGCCAACGACATCAGTCAAACGTTCAGCAGAACCACTGCCAAGTATCCAGTGCGACGAGTGGAAGTGAAAACGTTTACCATTGCCACAGGACTCCGATCCAAAGTCGAAGGTCACGTCTTCCAAGGACAGCTCCCCAAACGTTTGCTGATTGGCATCGTCAGTAATGCAGCCCTCAACGGAACACCAAATCAGAATTCGTTCAACTTTCATCACTACAACGTCTCCAAGATAGAAGTCAGTCGAGATGGCAAGACATTGCGTACCAGACCTTTTGAACCTAACTTTGGTAACGCAAAAAATTACTTGCGATCTTACTTGACCCTGTTTGAAGCCACAGGACAGTTAGGCACCAACAGCAGCCTCGGCATTTCGTACGAAGATTATGCAGGAGGATATGCGTTGTGGGGATTTGATTTCACTCCTGACCAAGGCAGCGACGAAGGACATTTCCATCCTATAAATCAGGCCAACTTCGTGTGGAACTTCAGTTTAAAGAACCTCTACCCGAGACGGTGAACGTCGTCTTGTATGCAAAATTTGATAATACTCTAGAGATCAACAGTTTGAGAAAAGTGATTCTAGACTATTAGAAGAAAAAGAAAGATGCAACGCATAGAAAAACTTATGGCGATAGAAGAGGAGGTATGTTGTGAAGTACAGCAGCAGTCACAAGCTACCACTGATGATGACGAAGTGTTTCATTCAGAACCTCAAAAAGAAGAAGAAGAAGAAGACACTATAGTCATGATGCCAAGATGGCCAGAACAAGAACAACATTTAGTCTCCTGTTTTGCTAAGAAGCTAGATGCAGAAATCACACAAATACACAGAAATGAATATTATTATACGTGTGATGAAAATAGAATAAAAATTGTAATAATGAGTAAAGAAGAAAAGTTGGAACAGTATCTGGACGACGCCTGGGCTAGATTCCCAGAAAAACCTATTTTGAGAAAGTGGTATAAAGACTTGCAGGATTCTTCTTCACCTCCACTCACTCCTCTGGAGACCGAACGCCTCGAAGCAATCCTGCGACAGAATACAGAGGTTGCCCGCCGTAGTTCATTGTATTACTTGACAGACATTTTCAAGGAAAAAGTACTGTGTGAATTGAGAACTTATCTACATACTGCCTTCGTTTGAATGTGTGTAGTCTAGAAAAGATGAAAAAACAGAAAGATGTTTTTGTGAACATTATGGTTATCTCTTGTCTTTAGCTCAGAAACGTAGTGTACATCGAGAATCTAATGATTGAAAGTTAAGTTTACCTTCCCAACGTTGTCAACCCTGTAAATACGTTACTGCTGTTTAATCTTGTTAGTTGTTAGTTTGTACCCTGTAAATACGTTACTGTTGTTTAATCTTGTTAGTTGTTAGTTTTTGCATTTTATGTGAAAGAAGCTTCTTATTCATTAAAAAAATGTTGATTTTTGAAAATAAATGGCGTTGTGTGGTTTATTGAAATTTGAAAACAAAATGAATATGCTCTATCTCTCTTTCTATCTATCTGAGGTCGCCCACTCTTTTCCCTACACTATCGATCTGAACCATGATTTCCATCGCGTCCGCGCTTCCAACATATAAAGCGGTGCGTTGGTCAGTGCAGTCACTCTCGTTGACTCGTCAAGATCTCAACATGACCGCTAAAATTAGTAAACTGAACGAAGCCATGGTACACATGCAGAAGGTGATGCATCATTTGCTTCAGAACAACCCGGAGAGCAAGGAGATGATCTTTCTGCAAATGGCTCATGATCTGGTGGAAGAAGTCCTGAGAGAAGAAATCATCAGGGACAGAACGGAATGGGAGGAGAGACAAAGACTACAGCAGCATCAAAGACAACAACAGATCCAACTCTTACAACCGATGAAACTACCAGACGGAAAAGTCACCTGTAAGATCGACTGTGATGAGTTTGCCTTCTCTTTTACCAGAAAGAGAGCTTGTCTTACAGCCACGAGACCCGTGGCCAAACGTGGCCGTCCTGCTACGACTGCTACTACTACCGCTACCGATGCTGCTACTAGAAGTTAAAACAAGATAACTTCTTAACCCAATAAGTTATATCATGTAATGTACAAACTGTTTGTAAATAGCAACAATTGTCTGCATATCAGTATATCAACCTGATACGAATCTTATGACCAGCAATGTATACAACTTTCTTTTTTAATTGAACATACCTTGTCAGGATTTTACATATTCCCCTATATATCAATACGTGACCTGGTGTACAGGGAATTACTTGAAATGATTTTGTATCCTGACGTTACATATATTTGCTTACGTAAACTTACAGACTCGCACACGCACACATGCACGCACACAAATATTGTACACAAAAACACAAGCTTACACAAATTCCAAGGTGTTATTAAATTGCATGTTTTCTTGAAATGTGATAGTGTTTCCTTTGCAAAAGAACATATGAAAATATAAAACAGCTTTAAAAAAAAATTACAAATCACATACCATAAGTTGACAATAGGGTTCACTTTTTCTCAAAATCATCAGTTCTGTTAGTCACTCTGGTTACATATTTTTCCAACCTTTTGTATTATAAACGCAATTTGTAAAATAGGTTAGATTTGAGGAAGGGGTATGCACAACGTTATCTATATGTAGCATATTTGGCAATAAAATCAAGAAATTAATAAGTTTATAAAAAAAATGTATTTTCTATTAAAACATATTTTCGTGTAATTCTAAAATTCGGTTCTTAAGTTCGCATCCATTCCATAAATGATTTCCAAAAATGTTCAGTAACTGAACATTCATAGAATAAATGCTAAATATTTTATATTCCTTCCTTACAAAAAGTGCAATGTCTCACTATCACATAAATCAATCATTTTCAAAAACTTGTTTGTGACAATATTTATATAAAGAAATTTACAATTAAGGCTAATCAATTTGTTGTCTTTTGTACAAAAAGTTTCGCCAAAACAAAATAATTTGTATATTCGCCTTCACGATTTGCACCTGGACAAAATTTCATGTTTACAAATTGGTTTTTGTATTTTAGTTCTTATCAGTTGTTATTTTTCTCTTACCCCAAGGAGTGAAGTTTTGTCGAAAACTACATCAAAACTAACTCCACTTTTTTTATTTAAAAAAAATGATAATTTTCCTTTTCCACTTTGCTGATATCTTTGGGATAAGAGGAAAGTACTGTATGAAATTATTTGCTTGTGTTTTTTTATTTTATTTCTTCAAAAGGTAATAACGATTTTTGTACATCAAAAATATGTTCAATAAGTATAACACCATTTGTTCTCCAGCATGCGTATGATTTGAAATTATCTATATTAACTAAAGTCAAAATATCTTTAGACAAGTATTCTAGAACAGTAGATGGTTTATTGTTCTATAGAAATAAAACATAAATAACATCACGCAAAAAAATGTACTCTTTATGGATTTAAAAGTCCCTTACTATTTAATTTTCTCTATTTTAAATAACTGTGTATCTCCACAGTTTTCAAATATTTGTTTAGAAACCAATTTATACCATCTTCGTTTACTAAAATACACCTAACTTTTATGTAACATACAAATGAGTGCACGGGAATCATATTCAATCCCTCCTGCTTAAAAGATGTTACAAGTTTTCTTTTAACCCTCTCAGTTTTACAGCCCCATATAAACTGGAAAAATGATTTATTCAGTTCACTTTTATAGGGGGTAGAGGATTTGGTACAGCTGAAAAATGATGTGCAAACTCTTTATAAATAACAACAATTGTTATATTGTTATCATATGAGTATGTACAACTGATATAAACCGTGTGCTTATAACTTGCAGTTTATAAAACTTCTGACAAGTCTATAAAAAGACTATAACACTTCAAATCAAGATTCTAATTTTATAAAACTTATGACAAGTCTATAAAAAGACTATAACACTTCAAATCAAGATTCTCATTTTATAAATAAGCTTTAAATAGACATTTAGAAAACTATAACAATCCAAGAACCCACGCTTATTTAGACTGGTGCCCCAAAACACTTGTTTTGGGATTAGAATATGTGATGTGATTCATTTTAGTACGTATGAGTCACATCTAACACGCTCTTCGTCCTTATGAAAAGTTGGGTTTGAAAGGGAATCCGTCCGTTCCATAACTTATTTTTAATACCTATGAAGAGCGTGCTAGATGTAACTCGTACATATGCAAGATGATTCCTTATGGCCCAAAATCTACCAGTATCATCCAGTTCAGCTTAGAGCATCGTTGCTACTTTCAAACAAGCCGTAAAATTCTAAATGCATGACTGAAACATATAAGAAGATTGCATACAAGTGTTCATTATAGGGCTTTTATGAATTAATCATAAGTTCTCTAATATGCATAATCAGTGTGTTGAAAGTGTGTAATATATTGTTAATCTGTGTTATTATTTTAGAGGTTACTCAAAGGGATGCGATACGTCTATAACAAGAAAATATTTTGGAAACCGACAATTTATAATTTCAGAACAAATGTTTATATGATGAGAAGGTGTCATATGGTCGACTTTTCTAGCATTATGTCGGAGTGGTTCCTGTTATTAGAAACAGATGTAATGTTAATACCGTGATTCACGTTGAAGTCAAAGCGTGATACTCATAACATAAAATACTGTAATACATTTGGGTATGTTCCATTTGTATTTACGTCTCCATTTATAGGTTCGTTAGATTTTAGTGATTAGTGGTTTGATTATGGGAAGTCGGTATTGGGAAAATATTTCCCAGCCAGAGTAATTAGCCCATTTCTAGGAACAGACGTCATACTTACAGTTTTTAAGAGACTTTGCAATGGCATGGATTGGTTTCGTAGTTTGATATGGGGTCAAACTAGCATAAGTGGGCATGGGGCCAAGTAGTTCCTATCTTAATTCAGAGGTGTTGATTGATTGTGCCTTTCGATGGGATATTTTCGTGACAAGAACTACTGTTTTGTGCCATGGAATAATTGGGAAGAGGTCAACCCTTTGTTTGGAGATGCCGTTCATTGTATCAGTTAGTGGAAGTGCACTTGCGAAAAGTGGTTCAGACTTGTTTTTATTGACCCAGGGATGGAATCGGAAAATAGTTCCATGCATTGGGTGTTTGAATTGTGTTATGCTTCATGCCACGGCACGCTAACAAGGAAAAGCCATGCAATTGTGAAGTTATAGTTGTGACATTGTGATCATTTATTTATTTATTAGAGAAAAATTGTTTCTAGTCTTGGCGCGTTACGAGAACTTCCAGTTGACAACGAATGTTGTCGGGAAGTCCTTGGAAATAGGGGAAAACAAGGGACTTCCAGCCCAACCTCACGCAGGTGTTTGATTCGCTCGGAAGAGGAACCCCTGTGCGTGTTACAATATTGATATGTGATATCAGTGATACATTTGACATATCAAATATTTATTTATTAATATTTCACACCTATAGTTTAAGCATCGTTTGATGAATATACCTCAAAATAACAGGCAAAAGTAAGCAATACATAAATTGATTCATATCACGAACAAAATAATTATTTTAAATTTGTGAAACACAAGCTGTAAATCATTATAGAGTAACACTCTGCAGTATGTAGTGATAAACATGTTCCAATTTCCAACAATTCAAGAGACTTATATAATAACAAACCTTGTCTTCTCCGCAGAATTTGACCCCGTCTGTCAGCTTCGTTTTGAGGAAACCCAGATGTTGCGGACTTAAATGGTGCGGAGTGCACTCGGTGATGTTCGTCGTTTCACAATGTTTAAAAATTAGATTAGCTTTTCTTCGATTGTAGACGTGCAGTTTAGAGGTGTTCTTTTGGTTTTCTCATACCCTTCACGCGAGGAAGAACAAGTTTTAATTAGGGGTCACAATTCGGCTGGTTGTGACGCTGTTTTAAAGACAGCACGTGGATTATGCTATACTGGTGACGTGACATACCCACCCTTTCATCGGTTTTGTTACCTCATGTGTGACAAATAACTTAAAGGAAGTCACTCTACGTCATTTACCTTTAAGAGCATCTTCCTGGTGGTACGGTTCCCGGTTAGGATTTGTCTATTTTATTTTACTTTGATGTAGATTTCGGAAACTATTCTTACTGTTCTTCATTAGAAGAGCTACTTAGTCATCTCAATGTGCGTTGATTTCAGGTGTAAGTGTAATGTTTCTAGATTCTTCATAATGTACCTACAAAAAGGAATTATATTAGAATGAAATATCATGAAAATGAATTCTTGGCTGATAGCCGGAAACCTAGACGATTTGCTTAGAAACATATATTATTTCAAATAATTAAAAATACACTATTTTTCATTAAATATTCAATACAAGTGATATTTTCAAAGTATGCGTAAAATTCACTGCACTTTATTTATCTCTTTTGTAAGAAGCAAGTTTCATTTTATATATTATGGGAAAATGTAGGTATAGCTTTATTTGCGCTGGCGATATATCAATTCAAACCGCTTTAGCTGATGAAACAGGAATGAATTATTTGCATGAACGTATCCTTGACCAAGATTGTGATTTAATTTATTATGATTAAGACAATTTAATTTCCCAGTAATTTATCACTAGTACAATATACATAGTATTTGCTTGAATTGTCCTTGATAAATATTATAATCTCATTGATTATGAACATTGCCATTTAATGCAATATAATTAAATACTTATTTCAGACGCCATATCAGTCTTGCGTCCATTCATGACTGACTCCTAACCAACGTGAATTTGGGTCAGCTGCCCGTTGAAATCAACAATATGTTAATCTTGAATGACAGAATTGCCACGCCTACAGTCTGTCATCTGAGCTTCTGACTCCCCTGATGGACTCTGGTATATGAAAGCAAACCGAAAAACCGTTGACTAACATAATTATACTACTGTTGCCGGCAGAATCGTGTATTGCTTGAGCAGACATACAAAAATATACGTGATCTGAGAAAAGGTAAAATTCATTTTGATGATTATAATCATACATCGTTTTCTTCGTAATAATAGTTTAAAGAATTATTGATAAGTAAAATATAGGTATTTATGAATCTAGCCTTTCATAAATAGGACAGGAAACCTAGAATTCAAATACTTATAAGATTCAACTTTTATTGGCTGGAGGGAAAAAAACTATAACATTAACTCCAAAAATGTAATTATTTTTGTTTTCCTTCTAATTCCTTGATTGCTTTTTGTTCTGAAACGACACTGAGTACCATTTCAGATAACTTTTACCACTGGAATTTGTTACTTATATTTAAAGTTTCTTCTTACTACAACTGTCAGTTACGGGTCTGAACATTTAAATATAGCGTCCTACTCAGTTGATTCTATAAAGATAAACATAAGTGGTACGTGTGAATAACTTTACCACTTAAAGCTTTTCACTAGATTGTAAAATATCACGATCAAAGTATTCGTTGTTTCTTTCTTTCTTTTTTGCAAATATTTTTTTAGTCTCCCTTAAACTTTTTGAGTTAAGCGCAAAAAACAGCGTTTTCAGACATTTTTCGAAAAAGTCAGATTTTTTCACATCCGGACAATTTTCCACATTTATTGACATAAAACATCGGTATATATATCAAAAAAAGCGCATTTTGATGCTCTGTCCGTTGTTCTGTTCAGATTGAAAATATATATATATTTGGTAAAACTATCGTATTTTGAAAATTGAGAAAAATCGTGGTTTTTGCCTTTTTTTGGCCGTCAAGCCGTTCCTTTGCGTATGTCGGGGTCTGAGCGACAGTACTGCTTCCCGGCTTCAACTGAAATAAAATACCCTAGATATAGTGTATTTAAATACTGTTATACGGGCGTATTAAGAAAGATAAAAATTTAAGTAGGGTATCAAAATACGCGCAATTGAAAGACCTTTTCGTGGGTGGTTTTCGATTGGAAATAGCTCTATTTTTAATGAAAATATTGTCATAAATATCATCGCATATTGGGTCAAAAGCGTCAAGCCCAGATCAGACATTTTTATTTGAGGTCATATCAGGTCGAGGGGGGCATCAAAAGACGCGAAATTTAATTACCTATCTAATGGTGCAAATATTTTTTTAGTCTCCCTTAAACTTTTTGAGTTAAGCGCAAAAAACAGCGTTTTCAGACATTTTTCGAAAAAGTCAGATCTTTTCACATCCGGACAATTTTCCACATTTATTGACATAAAACATCGGTATATATATCAAAAAAAGCGCATTTTGATGCTCTGTCCGTTGGTCTGTTCAGATCGAATATATATATATATATTTGGTAAAACTATCGTATTTTGAAAATTGAGAAAAATCGTGGTTTTTGATTTTTTTTTTGCCGTCAAGCATGCTTTGCGTATGTCGGCGGGTGCCCGACATTACTGCTTCCCGGCTTTACGTGAAATAAAATACCCTATATATAGTGTATTTAAATACTGTTATACGGGCGTATTAAGAAAGATAAAAATTAAAGTAGGGTATCAGAATACGCGCAATTGAAAGCTCTTTTTGTGGGTGGTTTCCGATTGGAAATATCTCTATTTTTAATGAAAATATTGTCATAAATATCATCGCGTATTGGTCAAAAGCGTCAAGCCCACAGTCAGATGTTTTCAGATTTATTCAAATATGCACAGCAAGCAAATTTGAAAATATATTACGTTTTAGTAGGTACCATAATACGCGCAATTGAGATACCTTTCCAACGGTGGGGTCGAATTAAAAATATCTCTATATTTAGTGAAATTATTATCCTAAATTTCGGCGCGATTTCGGTCAGCATTTTTAGGCCTATTGTCGGGTTTAGTAACATAGGTTCCACGGGTTTATTTGAATCGATATAACATACTATTTGATATTAGTATACACACAATTGAAAGACCTTCACGGGGGTGGGTTCAAATTAAAAATATCTCTATATTTATTGAACATATTATCCAAAATATAGGCGCGATTTTGGTCAGCATTTTCAGGCCGAATGTCGCGTTTAGCAAAATAGGTTCCACGTGTGTATTTGAATAGATATTACGTGTTATTTGATATTAGTAAAAGCGAAATTGAAAGACCTTCACGGGGGTAAGTTTGAATTAAAAATATATATATAGTTATTGAAAATATTTACAAAAACTGTACGCGCGATTTAATCAGCTTTTTGAAAACGAATGTCGGGTTTAGTCAGATAGGTGCATTAGACGTATCTGAATAGCAAAAAATTGTTAGTATGCATTATTTTACGCGCAGTTGAGATACCTACACAAGCGTGTGTTGGAATTAAAAATATATATATAGTTATTCAAATTATTGACAAAAAATACTTGCGCGAATTTTGTCGGCTTTAAAAAGCCAAATGTCAGTTTTAGTCATATAGGTCGCCTCGAAGTATTTTAATAGATAGCGTGTGTTAGTAGGTATTATTATACGCGCAATTTAGAAACCTACACGTAGATGTGTTGGAATTAAATATATATACATATTTAGTGAAAATATTGACAAAACATCCCGGAGCGATTTTGGTCATAAATGTGAAGCCCACTGTCGGGTTTAGTCAGATAGTCCTCATAGGAGTATTTAAATAGATACGATGTGTTAGTTGCTGTCATTATACGCGCAATGTAAAGACCTTCCCGTGGGTGGGTTGCGATATTAAATCTAAATACATTTAGTGACAATATTGTCAAAAAAGCAGTGAAAGAATTGCTCCGCTATAGGAATGTCGGAAATGTCGGGAAAAGTCGACATTTCCGAGATTGCGTGAAGCCCGGTTCCTTGTGACTATTATAGTAAGGGGTTCTTTCAAGCGATTGAATGATACGTAGGTAATATTACTATTTCAATAATATCATAGCAGTACAGGTTTTGGACTTAGAATATTTTCAAGCGATGACATGATAAATACCTAATATTACTATAACAGCCGTGCAGGTTTTGGACTTTGAAAATTTTCAAGCGATTGAAAGATATGTAGGCAATATTACCATTTCAATAATATCATAGCCGTGGAGGTTTTTGTCTTAGAATATTTTCAAGCGATTATATGATAGATATCTAATGATACTAGTATAGCCGTGCTGATTTGGGACTTTGAAAATTTTCAAGCGAGTCAATGATATCTAGGTAATATAACTCGGATATTAGTATTATAACCGTGCTGATTTTTGACTTAAACAAAAAAGTATTTAAATAGATACGATGTGCTAGTTGGTATTATTATACGCGCAATTGAGACACCTACACCAGGGTGTGTTGAATTCAAAAATATATACATATTTAGTGAACATACTGACAAAAAATACAGTGGCGATTTTGGTCATATATGTGAAGCCCGCTGTCGGGCTTAGTCAGATAGTCCTCATAGGAGTATTTCAATAGATAGGATGTGTTAGTTGGTGTCATACGCGCAATGTAAATGATCATTATAGTAAGGGGTTCTTTCGAGCGATTGAATGATACGTAGGTAATATTACTATTTCAATAATATCATAGCAGTGCAGGTTTTGGACTTAGAATATTTTCAAGCGATGACATGATAAATACCTAATATTACTATAATAGCCGTGCAGGTTTTGGACTTTGAAAATTTTCAAGCGATTAAAAGATATGTAGGTAATATTACCTTTTCAATAATATCATAGCCGTGGAGGTTTTTGTCTTAGAATATTTTCAAGCGATGACATGATAGATATCTAATGTTACTAGTATAGCCGTGCTGATTTTGGACTTAGAACATTTTCAGGGTTAGGGGTTAGGGGTTAGGGTTAGGGTTAGGTTAGGGTTAGGGTCAGGGTTAGGGTTAGAGTTTGGGTTTGGGTTAGGGTTAGGGTTAGGGTTTAGGGTTAGGGTTAGGGTTAGGGTTAGGGTTAGGGTTAGGGTTTTGACCCCGTTGCACACACTTTGCCGTTGACTGGACGCATTGTGCTGCACACATTTGCTGTGGAATTGACGCATTTGTGCATTAGCGAATTCCCCCGTTGCACACCTTTGCTGTGGAATTGACGCATTTGTGCTAGCGAATTTTACATCATTTCCCCCGTTGCTCACCTTTGCTTTGGAATTGACGCATTTGTGCATTAGCGAATTTCACACCATTTCCCCCGTTGCACACCTTTGCTTTGGAATTGACGCATTTGTGCATTAGCGAATTTCACACCATGTCCCCTGTTGCACACACTTTGCTGTGGAATTGACGCATTGTGCTGCACACATTTGCTGTGGACTTGACGCATTTGTGAATTAGCGAATTCCCCCGTTGCACACCTTTGCTGTGGAATTGACGCATTGTGCTGCACACATTGGCAGTGGAATTGACGCATTTGTGCATTAGCGCATTAGCGAATTCCGCCGTTGTGCATGATTCAGTGTAATTTGCGCATCCATCTCTGCCTCTCTTACCTCTCTGCCGGGTTCGGTTCGGAATGTTGTACTGGCTAATGATTTTTCAGGAAATATATTAAAACAAAATAGAGAAATACACTAAGACAAGATAGAACACTTGTGAATATCAGACATACAATTTGCTTACGTTGTATGGTCCTTTTCATGTCATGTATTTTTTTTATTCATGTCTGTGTGCTTCGTCTTGAACTGTGTAAGTAAAATTGTGCTGACGATAACGAAAAATATTGGGCATCAATATAGAAAATGTTATGGATAGGAAGTGTTGGAGGCCGTCAGCCGCTCTGATTTACATTTCAGAGCGTTGCCCGGTTCACGCTACGTGGAAGCCGCCTCCATAGTGAACCTCCCTGAAAATATAAAGAGTAAATATTAGAACCATTTAAAATAAAGAGTAACATCACTTCTAAAAGAACGACTACATCTGGCTAGTAACCATCACCCTGAAATGTCGGTCTAATTGTATGGTAATATCCTCCAAAATTTCAATGATATGTGAAAACTGAAAATAACTACGGAGAGAAATATAACGCTAGGAATGATATATGCGTTACTTTGAATATTTGAGTAGTATTATTACGACAAATTATTTATAACATCATCAAAAACACTATAATAGATAGAGAATATAGATGACAAGATTATATGTGCAAATAATATGGCCTTTGAGTAGATAAGAACATGTTGCATTGTTTTATACTTTCAAATAACTTACCGGTGGAAGTGGCATCCGAATGAACCGCCTAGGCCGAAGATGGAAACAGGGGTGGGGTGGTAAGAAGACTGGGATATTGTTGAATTGTGTCTGAATATCTTACACTATATTTATTAATGATTTTCTCTGCCTAATACGTTTGTTACCTAATTTGAAATGTTCATTCATAAAAGCACTACCAACAGACGTTAAGTTCGCTGACACTAAGTCGTCTCTTGGAAAGGGCGAACAAAGCTTCTTGTATAGAGTCGTATTCTGGCTTTCACGAACATTCCTCATTCCTACTTTTAAGAAAGTATATTCCTTCCGTCCTAAGGTAAAATGTAGATTTGTAAGACCACTACCAACAGACCGTTCCGTTGGCGTACATTAAGTTGTCTCTTCGACAATGCGAACAAAACATCTTGAGTGGGAGCAATATTTTGATTTAGCATTAATGTCCTGGTTCAGACCTAAAACATTTGTACCTAAGCGACGTTGTAAATTACGAAAATGATGAACAAGAGACGGTAACTCAACCCTCTGGAAATAAATTGGAACCCTCTTCGCAAGAAACTTTATAATTTTCCGAAATGTAATTCGTTACAGCAGGAATGTAAACTTTGCCAGTTTTCTATGCTTTTGTTTTTATGACGGTCGATCAAGATGGCTTTCAAATTGTTTCACTCGTCAGGACGCGGAACAGGTGCGGGTAGACGGATCTTGTATCATAGACATTGCCTCGGCCGATTTTTGTATCTGGGACTTGGTAACGTGGACGTAATATCTGTGACCAGTACTCTTCGAGTGCGCCAGGTATTTGGTCACACTTTCCTGTTGGTCAGAAGTTAATATGTTAGATGATGCAGTTTGGACGGCGCGTCGGGCTTCCGTTGCGTTAATGGTCTTCAAGCCGAGTCGTTTCTGTACCCTTTGTACATCAGTGCTGATATGGAATACCTTTGTTCCACCACTATTTAAGAACACAGTTTTGGGACTGCTACTGCTTGCTATTTTAGGCCGGATATGTTGCAGATACTTTTGGATGAGCCCATATTCTTCTTCAGTGAACGAAACGTAGCCAAGGTAATTAGTGGCCGTCTTATGATCAGCCACGCAAACGGTAACTCTGACCTCACCTGTAGGCATCGTGATTCTCACTGGTGTATAAAACTCTTGCAGAGTCATGTTTATGAAAACTGACGGTCGCTGTGCGTTCTTAAGTGTAATAACCGCGGCAAAATATGCATTGACACAGATAAAGTCTCTTGGGTGCAACGTACTTGACTCGACAATTCTCAAGTATCGTAAAGCCGACTGTTTCATGGACTCCACAACGTGAAGAATTTCATCGATTGTAACACAAGGCTGCTCCTCACCACGGAATTGAGCGGCGCGTTTGTGTGCCATACGTTGACTGGCGACCCTGGACAAACCGGAGGTGATACTAGCCGCAGCGAGAGTCACTGCCGATATGTTAGTTATTAGCTTCGGGTATTTATCGCGAACTAAGGTGCTTTGCTCACAAAAGTTCAAGAACATCTTCAGGGACTGGAGGTAGTTCTGCTGGCTTGCGACAATTAATTCCGTGGGTAGTTTGCCAAAGTAGTTTCTGATGGCGTCCGGATCAGCGACAGCATCAGGGTTTTCACCGGACGGGTCCAACTGATACAATACCCGATTCACGTTTGCTATCGTTTGGCACCTACCAGCTCTTAATGAAATATGCAAAGTCTTTTCCAGGTACTCTTCAAATAAAGTTAGCACTGGGCAGTCTTTGAGATCGAATTTATTGTAGAAACCAGCCTTGCTCATGGAGATATTCACAGACCTTTGGTAGCGGCGAATGGTATTCACAGATCTTTTGTTGCCAATCCCTTTCACGCCAATGCTGGAGTCAAAAGACAAATACTCATCCGGTTCACCCGCCAACACTGGCTTTCTAGATGTGATCAACACGGAGTGACAGGAAGAGGAATCTAGCCTTTTACGCTTGACAGTACTTGCTGTGCATTCTGCGTCCTGGTGATCAATTGAACTGAATGGCGAATCTCCGCTAGAGTCGTCTGCAGAAGAAGATAAGAGAAGTTTTCTTTTGGAACCTGTGCCAAACATATGCGCAGGGACTTCAGCTTCGACCATTTGTGACGGGCCTGGTAATGGGGTGCTACAAGTGTCCGCATCGAGTGTTGACGGGCCTGGTAACGGTGATGGGGTCCTAACAGTGCTTGCATGAACTTCCGCTTGTGCAACGAAGGAGGTCGGGTTTTGCCTTGCTCGTGCCATGTGTTGAGCTTGTACATCTACAGGGGAAGAAGCTGCGCCAATGGATGGTAACTTGGGCATTGGCGGTACTGTGCCTATAATGTCCTGCATATCTCTCTTTACCAGAATGCCGCAGCGTTCCAGCAAGTCCATGACTTGGTTTACATCCCAGTAAGCTCGTCCATCATCGCCAATCAAAGCCCTTGACAATAAGAGGGACTCGCGAATCAAGGTATTTCGCAGGACACCGAGCCTTTGATTCTCGGCCATTAATACTTTCTTTCGGTCCTCTTCCTTGTCATGTTTCATGCAGGTGCGGCTTAAATGGTCCGGAAGACTCTTCACCAGATGATAACATTTTGGACAAGTCTTACATTGCTTTTGCCTGGAGCAGGAGGAGGAAGAGGAGGAGGAAGGCAGGCTGCCTTGTCGTTGGAGAAATAACACTCTCTCTCGTTCCACCGGGGTATACGCCTTGGCATTCGGCATGCAAGTGCGGCGTAAATGGTTATCAAGGCGCTGCACCACATGTTGACATTTCGGGCAAGTCCTACGTGAAGTCACACGGTTACTGCTTTTTTGCTTGGGGGGAGACGCTGGTCCGTGGGAAGAGGGAGGCATGCATTGTCTTTGTTCTTCCGTTCTAACCGTAGCGATATGCGCTTCGCCTGGAGCTACGGAATCAGGGGGAGGACACAAACCTGTACCATTGACTCCTTCTTTTTCGAATGTGGGGACTAATGACTTGATCGTTCTAGGCCCATCGACTTTGCCTGGCGGTATCAATGCCACTTCTCTTCGGGCAATTGGCTTCTTCCTCGGAGGAGAAATGGGCTTCTTACGTTTTCCATCGTTGCATGACGAGCGTTGTTGTCTCTCCGTGGGAGAAAACGTCACGCCTTTACCGCCTTTACGACGCCTCACAGTTTTGGTGATGGGCAGCTTGGAGGCAGCAGATGAGCAAGAAAGTAGGGGAGTTAGTGGAGCTGACTGGTTGCGGCTAGCGACTCTGTTAGCGTATGTCTGAAGATATTTGGCCTGGGTGGGTGATGGGATTATACCATGTCTCTTGTTCTCCTCTGGTACAGGGCATGGTGGTGGTGGTGCGGCACTGCCTTGGGCCCGGGAGGTTGATTGTCGGGTCGTCCGGTCCACCTTGTCAGGGGATGCAGTGGCTACCTACAAGATAACACCAAATGTAAAATATGCAGTGACATACCCCATGCATACATACTGTGAAACCTATGGTCAAATTATAAAGGCAAAAATAACGCTAGTAGGGGTTGTTGCCCTATGAGAAGTCTTATTCACTTCTTTCACAGGGGCAGGTGAAGCGGCCTGACTTGCTTCCTAAATTAAATCACATATGTTTGCATACAGTAAGTCCCAAAGTGCACTGAAAACTAGCTAACACGATTGCATTGAAGCCAATAAGAAATGTATAATTGCATACCATAGATACATCTGAATTTACATTGTTATGGAGAATGGCATGCACCCATAGGGACATGAAATGGGTCGCTGTATAAGTAAAGGCACAATTACCTATACAGCCTGGTTACGTACCGTGGTAGAGACATACATGTGGAAATTACATTAAGCAACAGAGCACACCGTACCTGACACACTATCTTCTTCCGCTTAGGTCCTATCGTCCCCCACTCCTCCATTTTCCTAGTGATGAAGGCATGCTTGCGGGGTTCCATATTCGAGGGGTTGGCCTTCATGCTCCTTAATGTTCTTTGCTTATCTATGGTTATGCTGTTTAAATAAATCGTTATTCAGTTCAGATGAACCGTGTTCTATATATATATATCTATATACAATATTAATGTATACTAATTAAAGACGGCGGTGACTGGAAGTGTGAGATCAATGATAGAACGAAGGAATTAATTGCTAGAGATCGGGGTATTGAACATTTCAAAGATGGGAGTGACTCCATAATGTTACTTATTAATAAATGAAGATGCTTATACAAGCAATATATGTAAGTCGGTAAATACAAGGTACGTATATCGGACTTACCAATCGGGCGTTCCAGAAAATCCAAGAATAACACACGTATATCCAAATGAATCACAAAATGGAATGATAATGAAAAAAATAAAGCTTTAGCGTATGCTTATATTACTCAAGCAGGTAATTATTCATTAGTGTAAGAAGCCAATTTTGTACAAAATG